>BGPR01007753.1:5020-62024 GCA_013235015.1 Araneus ventricosus
ACAAAAATTTGCCCACTTTTCCATTTTTCCGAAACCCGAAGTTGTATTTAATTTTCCGTAATCTAGAAATAACAGTGTAATTAAAAGGAGCATACCCCTTCTTTGTTTACTTTCTCAGCTCTCCCCCTTTTCGATGTAACGCTCCCTGGCGGCAGGAGTCAGCAACATGTGGTTCTTCTGAGAAGTATTTTCTGCGGACAGGATCGTTTGGCAGAAGCTTGCTTTCCCGCCGAAACAAGCTCTTCTCGGTTTCGGCCAGATGTTTGGAATCTTTTGAAAAAGTGTCTGGATGATGGAAATTACTTGAAGAGCCCATTTAAGTGGATTAAAGTTCGTCTTTTATTTTCGGACATCGGTAAGGTCTATTTCTTTGTTTCTGTTTGAAATTTTTTTCATGAAATTTATTATAAGAAGTATAGAACTTTTCTTAGAAGAATGAATGAAGAGAATGGAACTTGCGATTTCTGGTGCGCGTTTCTTTAACGAAAGAAGTGCATGGAAGAATATAAAGAAAAACATATCAATGGTTTGGCTTTGACTAAATTATTGTTGACTAATTAAATACATTCATAACTAATTCCGTTAAATAGTTTTATTTATATTTTCTAAATTATGTCAATTTCGAATCTTTAGAGAATAACGGTTTAATGGACTGCATTTATCCTATTGAATCCAATCACAATTTTTATTGCCAAGCAGCAAACACTTTTCGCTTAGTAGGAGCTACAAATTGATTAAAAATCGTAACTTATACTATACTAATTAAGAAATAAAAAGGGTTGCCAATTTTTTATTCATTTTTTAAAAGAATTTTTATGCTTTCAGAACTAAAGATTACATCGATCATATTAATAACAAAAAAACCCTTCGCCGGACTTTTAGTATTTTTCAAGTAATAGATTTACTTCTTAGTTTAAAAATTAGTGGTGAGTGGAATACGAAAGAATGATAATTAAAATTTTTTTTTCTATAAACCAAGAGATTGTGATGCTGGCATCCAGTATAACAACCTGATAGAAGATTCTTTTAAAGAGATCGAATAATTTATGATTCGAAGTTCTTTGTTTACAAATCTTTATTAATGAACTTTTTTAAATTATTAGATTGATGAAATGATTTAAACTGTTAAAAATAATTTTATCATATGTATGTACAGTTTCATATTAAGTATTGTATCGTATAACTATCATTATTAATTTATATGCATGGATCAAAAGAAAATTTATTTATTACTTTCATTAAGAAAACTAGTTCTTTCGACGCAATAGACTACATGTACGCAATTAAACTATTAAAAATCTCGAATCTTAATAATTCGCTTCAAACAGGCAATATTGAAACCTAACTATAAAAAATACGGTGGTCATTTTAATTATATATATATTTAGTAAACATATATAAAACTATTTGTTAATCATTAAACTTTAGAAATGAATAATTAGTATATATGTTTATGTATGAATTATTTTTCGCGCATAAATGAGCACGGTTATAGAGAAATAAAAATTTACTATTTAATAATAAGTGGATAGTTGGGTTGGTTTCATTAGAGAATTGCTCTCAAAGTTTAGTGCTATTTGTTAAAAAAATAACTTTATATAAAAAATAATATGATGCTTGTTCATTTACCAGGGTCAAATATGAAACCTAATAAATTATATTCGGTCATTTTTATTCTAAAATAACCATTTCTTTTCAACTTGTAATTTGTTTTAAAATGTTATTTAAAATAATTGTAGTGTTTAGAAATATTTCGTTGCTTTTATAAATTGTAACATACCGTGTTTGAGAATACTAAAACAGGTAAAGAATTTTATTGAGAAGTGAATTTCAAGCATAAGAAAAAGTTATTTATTATTATGTCAATATACAAAATTTCAAATATCTAATCATTATTTTCTCGTTAAGCATATGATATTTACAATTCTGCTACTTTTTGTTTTACTATTTAGTTTGGATTATAAATTATCTTACTTGAGCGTGACTTAAATAGTCATTTCTGAAGGATTAAATAGAATTTTTTTATCATCTGGTTTTTGTGCGATTAATTTATTTTTTATATTCTGTTTTAAATTAATATTATGGGTATTAAAATAAGATATGGTAGCATGAATTGAAAACATAAGGACATCAGTGAAGCTATGTATATTGTAGCCATTATATTTCTTATTTCATTTTTATTTGCTTCTTCAATGCTATGTCAATAAATCTCAGCAGAGTGAAGCTTTCATTCTCAATTTTATGCGAATGTCTTATCTATTACCATCATTAATGCAAATGCTAATGTTTCTTAATGTGTCAATCTTGCAGTTTTTAGTTATTTTTTGTTAATGTTTCATATATTATTTCGAGAAATGTAGTGATTGACACTGGAAACGAAGTTGCATAACGTAAGATAAATTAAGATAGTACTATGATATAATATAGAAATTAATTAGTAATATATAATTTCTAATTATATATATATATATACAAAGTAAAGTAGTTTAATATATAATTACTTTAGCTTAATTTTGCAGCATTATGCCATAAGCGCCGCAAGTTTGTACAGTGTAATAATTTCAATATTAAAATAAAGCATTTCAGTAACAAGCATTTAAGTTGTAATCACATATTTTCGGAATTGACTCATTCATGTATCAAAGCAGGGTTTAATCAAAAATTTATTCTCTACTCAATTTAAGACTTCAACTTTTATACAAATTAATTTCGAAAACGTTTCTTGCTTTTGCGTGGAATACGTCACAAATTGTTTTGATATTATTATTTTGGAATTTCTAAAATCTTATTTCCTTAAATTTGTGTATAATTGCAATTCTATCAATTTTTTCTGTATATTTCTTTCTTCTTTTTATTTACTCTTTATTCTTTTAAAAGATTTCTTTTTCCAATTTTCTATACGAATGAAGATAATAGGCTCCAAATGAGATAATTGCTTTTTTGCAGTTTTTTTCTTCTTTTTTCTTCGGGAGGATTTTAAAATAAGTGTTGGGACAGTCAATAGTCCATTAATCAAAAGCATTATATTTTTATGCATGAGACATGATTATTATTAGTTATTGCGAAAACTTATTTATATATTTACTATATTTCATCAACATCATTACAAAAAATGTATATAGTTTACCAATAGATAAAAAATCTTAAACATTTATGCACAGAAAAAAGTATTCAGTAAAGAATTGTTTTTAGAGGGAAAATGGGCTGTTCCATCTAGGTGACTAAAGATGAAGTGCGCACAATTGTTCTCGTTCTTAAACTGACAAATATTACAATGAGTTTCAAAGCAATTTTTTATCCCAATAGTAATTTTAACCCTCCGAGCGGCGCAAACGTTAGCTCGTATGTATATTTTCTTAAACAATCGTGGATAAAATATTCTTAAATTTCATGTATATAATTAAATGCAAAAATGATCGATTAATTTACTTTAAAAGCTAAGTTTTCTAACCTGATAGCTTAAAGTTCAAAATAATTGGGCGCCCAGAGGGTTAAAATATGAGTGGGACGTATATGCCCCGTTAGTAGTCGAAAGCTTAATATCAGAACTGATCAAATTATTGGGCCTGGTTTTGCTATTCCTTGAAAATCTCCATTGCGCAACTCATATCACAGTTTTGAGTTCAGTTTCTGAATCCTTAGTCCTTTTCAAGATTATCCTCATTCCTGCAACTCAGTTGCGGCATATATATTCGAATTGTAGCAGTGGCGAATGCAGGGGTGTGACTATCGGGCTGCAGCCCCCAAAGCTCAACCATAATTTTTGATTTAATTTAAAATCACAACAACTGTTTGATCTTAATTTTCATTTTAAAAAATAGTAACAAAATCGCAACAATATTGCTTTCTGATTTGACAGGCTCGAAAATTTTCCTACTTTTCTAGTCATTCCACTTGTACTTGTAGCGTTCACGTGGTCGAAAACATTTTTTGTCTTGCTATTTCATTGTGTTTGTTATTAAATTATCCAAAGTATTGCAGTGTTTTTTATGATTCTTATTGTCAGGTGAGTGAAGTATGTAAAGTTAAAGTGTTTTGGTTTACATAAGCCATGAGGTTGGGTCGTCACGACGATACAAACTTTTTATGACCTCAGCCCCTCCCAGACCCAAATTCTGTATTCGCCACTGAATTGTAGAACTATAGAATCCCCTAACATTATTTAAAAAAATTATTTTCTTAAAATGTGACTTTCATTGACTTTTCCGTGTTAAGATATTGATTATGTTATGTAAACAAATAAATCAAAAATAAAAATGATGAATTAAAGAAGATTCGAAGCTTTAGTCCGAAACATCGTAAGCATGATAATATTTTTCGTTTGATTCGTCGGGCCCTACTGCATCAGCCGTTGCATTCTGGGCTTAAAGATTTTTTACATTTCTTACTTTACAGAAAAAATCCAAGCCTGAAAGCAATGTCATGTTAAAAAATGCATCCAAGATTTTGAAATATATTAAAGTGTTAGTTAGAAATGAACAAAAAAATTTAAAATTTATTTTTGCCAACTCTCGCAATAGAGCTATTAGTATATTCACTCTGATTATTATTTACAATCTTGTTATTTTGATCCAAGCGGTTATAGAAAGGAACATCATTAGCACAAAATTGTGCTTAAAACCAATTTTAAAACCAGCGGGAGTGGTCTCCCCTAAACTTTCTCGTATACTCCTAACACATGTAGAGAAAAAAATAAGCTAAAAGTCAGTAAACAAACAAGAACCCCCTAACGGAGTGGAGAAAAAAAAATAAGCGAAACATCATACCACGATTTCCGAAGGTCGTCCAACGCGGAAGTTGAATTAGAAGCCGGCGTGATTACCAATAGGGCTGGGTGTAATATAAAGAAAACGAAATTTGCAAATTAAAGGCCTTTTTTTCAACCGATTGACACAAAACTTGGTCACAAATCTACCATTAAGGTAAGAAGACCACATACCAAATTTCATTTATCAAAGTGATTGTTTAAAGAAGTTATTGCGTTCAGAAATATGCGATTTTACAGACAGACAGTCAACCCTTTGGCGGATTGGGTCCAGACTTTGATACAAACCTACATTCCTGATGATAAAAATGTGTACCAAATTTTATCCACCTAGCTATTCAAGTTTGTGAGTTACAGTGTTCACATGAACGCGAACAGACAGACTTCCCCTTGGACGGATTTTGTCCAAATTTGATAGAAACCGAGAAATTATGTGTAAAGATCACAAACCAGGTTTCATCCCCGTAGCACAAATAGTTTTCGAGTTAACGTGTTCACAGACACACAGTCAGACAAAATTCTAAAATTGTGTTTTTCGGACTCGGGGAGGTCTAAAACGTGGAGATTCGTCGAAATCTTCAGTTGGAATTTTTTGACGATTAGAACACTCTCTTTGTATACTTCGTATACTAGAAAGTAAAAAATTGCCATAAATCAAAAGCTAATTTTTTTAAAAATTTTAAAGTGGTGTAAAAATTGGTTTTGTACGATAATATGTTCTGCCGGTATTGAGCGAGAACATCAAAATTCCAGTAATTTTTAATTACCTGATTAAAATTGAAGATGAATTTAATATCTAATTAAAATTTGAGATTAATATGATATCTACTTAAAAAATTTTGGTAGTTCTTTCTTAGTGAACTTGTACTACCCAAGAACTACATAGTGCCAAATTTGGAAGCTCTAAGTCCACCGGTCTGTCTAAAGTGTTTTGAGCGATTTTTGCATCATTCGTGTCGCAATTTTAGATTATAGCAGTCTATGAACATTATCGTGCTAAAAATCAATGTTTATCACACCCTGAAACCGCTTTCTCCATTATGGAAACCTATTGTCGTTCAAGTCGAGAGGCAGGAATAATTTCAGCACAGAATAGCGCGACGTGGTGGTAAAAACTGCGTATTGAGCATAATTTAATGGGATGTAAATAGAGAGAAAAGGAACGGTGACTTGAGGCTGCAGAGGCTTATATCTCAATTATACAGGATAATGTAAAAAAACGTGGTTTAAACTTTAAGGATAAGTCAGGTATATGATAAGCATCCAAAATCACACAAGATCTTCGCGCGCGCGCGCGGTGCGCAAACGCCATCTGTAGGCAGCAGATGGCAATTAAAATAATACTTCGCTCGCCAAAATTATGGACACTTTTTGACCATATTTTTTTCGAATATCTCCTCGAACTTTGAACATATAAAGAATAGGTTTTAACTCACAATTTACAATGAAGATTCGGTCACGAGGGCATTTAGGGGATCGACCAGAAATAGATGAAGTCGAAAAGGAGTTTTGACTCGCCCCTCTTCTTAGGAAGCTGGTAATGGCTTGCAATATTCATCCATTATTTTGTGTGATGCATTCAATATTTACATGCATTTTCTAAAAAGTAGCACGAATATTAGGGGAAAATATAAAGGTTTCTTTAAGAAATCCCAAATTGTTCCGCGTGTGTTTTGCTTAGAACTTGTAGAGTTTTCAACAACTTGTTTGAAACTTACAGAATACGTGACAACATGCTACAGAAGAATTGTATTAAAATTTGAAGCAAATACATAGAATTTTAGAGAAAATAAGAGCATTTCTAGTAAATGATTTCTTAATGAGCATGTTCGAAGCGTAGCATAATATTATTTCATAACTTCAAAGACAGATATATAGGGAAACTTATATAAAAGTTGCAGCATTAAATTATTTCATTTCAATACAGTTAAGATTCAGAAAGATATCGGCATTTTGGCCAGCTCTATGTTGTTTTAAATGACATCTGCTACCTCCAGATAGCGTTTGCGCACCTATGTTCCTTGTTATTTTAGATGCGTATCGTATGCCTCAGTTTGACCACGATTTTCTGAATCACCCTGCAGAGAAATATTGTACAGGTATTTTGGTGTTATATCAGAATTATAGAGAACTCTTGCATTGTTATTTTCCCTCTTATATCACAAATATAGAGAATTATTGTACTGATACAATTATAGAGAAATTGTTACTCTTCCAATATTACCCAAGCCCTATTTGCTTATATCTCCCTCTTCTCTTCCTTGTCTTTATTTTTACAATTATTTCGTTCTAATAATAGCGAAAAAGCATTTCCTGCCTCTATTATTTTAATTAAACTTATTGTTTATTATTTTTCGCATAAATTAATTATTCAAATAAAGATAATAGATCTTCTGAAATAATAAAAACAAAAAGTGTGTTTTTTTTCAAAAATCTAGAGGTCAAAGTGAAGAATAACAAGAAACACACAGTTTTTTTCCTGGAATTAGTACCGGATTTGTCATAGACAAATCTAGGGAAATTGATTTTAGTGACTTTGCTCTGATTTTATTGGGATGTTTATTAAATGGATCGCAACAACTTCTCTGCCTTAATGGTACCATTTTAAATATTTATCCTTGTGGACTTTGCAAATACTTTTAACATCATAAACTGTCTCATCTGTAAGAGATTACATAATCTCCTTTTTAATAATTCCAAATCTGTTGAAGACAGGTTGAGCACAGAAATAGTATTATTTCTTAAGGATACACCAAGTTTATTGCATACAAAACATTCACACAATCTCTCCTGCATAAAACACAATTTCACCATGAGCACCACTCTTTGAAAGTAACTCAACACTTCAAGATCTGAAAGGGAGAGCTAAGTGTCTAGGATGATGTAATATTGCAATATGCAGTGGTCAGAAAAACAGATGATGCAACACAAGCAATCATTTCACAAATTGTATACGTTAGAAGAGCTAGTTTTAGATTATGCAATTTTTGAAATTATTGCTATAAATGTATTTTTTGAGTATAGTAAAGGCTTTTTTAATATTTAAAATTAAGATAATGAAATATAAGAATGATAACTTATTTTTTAGAAAGCGATTTACTAGCATATTCCAGCAACAAGAAGTTTCATATCTCGATATCCTGGGTTTAAAAAAAATTTTTTTTTTCAGTTGTTAAGAATTATTACTTTCCTAATTTTTTATACTTAAAGAACACATATTAATTAGTGTTTATACCAAATTTCAGAAAAAAATACGATGGGCCGTTTTTTACAGCCCATTAAATTTGGCTAAATTCTGAAAATGATTTTTTTTTTTCATTTTCCATGTAAAAATATAGTAAAACATATGTTGAATTTTATTCAAGCACTCGATTTATATTCCGAATATAAATAGCTTCAAATTAGTACCAAAATCGTTGAATTTGAACCATTATTTCTCAAGCTATTGCAATTTTTCACAGTAGTGCCAAATCCAAGATGGCCGAAATGAAGAAAAAATGACCGTTTTTCAAATGTCCATATCTCGGCCAATAATGAACAAAATGTTTTACAAATTGATATATGAGGGTTTCACCCCCATAAGTTTTAGTGGTAATTTTCTTAAAAAAATCTGTTACTATGGAGCAACAAATTTTTCTAATATTGCGTGTCTTCACATGGAATAACCCATATGTGTTTTGGTTTGATATTTATTGTGGCTTAGATGCCTTATTGTATTTTTTTTCGATTTTGGATTCTCACTTTGATCACAGATTTTCAATAAAAAAATTATTTTCTACGCCTTAGTAATAAATAAAAGCCCGTCGCGCGCGCGCGCGTAGGGAACTTTTTTATTTTTAATATTTTTGTCTTTAATATATTTAATAATTTATTATTATAATTATTATAGAAACTTGTAATCAATTTTTCTTAAACTAAACCTTGAAATAAATCAAAACCTGAATAAAATTATCCGATTAATTGATAATTAAGTTCTGAAAATATTAAAATATCGTATTGATATCAGCTGCACACATCAGGAAGTGAATGAAAAATCAATCACAAAATCCATCTTTACAAACATTTAACAAATGAAAAATAAAAGTCCTTAAAAGTACTTTTTCTTTTGTCTATTTTTAAATAATCTCTCGTGCTTTAACTAAGAAAGGCTCAGATAACACAAATATTATTTTTTACTCACTCAAAACTGTAAAATGCAGGACATTTCACATCTGTCACGGCATGTAATATTAAAATATCGTATTGATATCAGTTGCACACATTAGGAAGTGAATGAAAAATCAATTACAAAATCCATCTTTACAAACATTTAACAAGTGAAAAATAAAAGTGCTTAAAAATACTTTCTCTTTTGTCCATTTTTAAAAAATCTTTCATGTTTTATCTAGGAAAGGCGTAGATAACGCAATTGTAACGAAATTGTCTTGTGGGTGTACGTGAATGCAGTCCAATAAGCAGGAATAAAAAAATAAAGCTCTTTATTTTACAAATATTCCAAGCAAAGAAACGTGGCACAAGTATTAACACAGCACTACCCAGATAGCAATTTTAGTTTGCAGCAAGCTTGCCACAAATTTGTCATGACAAGAGTGCAAGTTTGCCACAAATTTGTCATGTCAAGAGTGCAAGCTTGCAGCAAGTTAACGAAAGCTCCGAAGTCACCATGAAACGAACTTGCATCAAGCTTGCCGTGCAAACTTATTGCAAATTATAGCAAAAACAGAGTATGAAACACAACGCGGGATAGAACTCGCGACCTCTCGGTTCCGAAGCGGAGACGCTAACCATTGAGCCAGTTGAACTCTGAGAGGAGAAGATAGATTTCGCTAATAATATCGTTCGATTCGATTCGTATACGATTTATTTTTAACTATTTTCTTGATTTCATTAATTTTTTGAGTTGAGAATATGATTTGAAGTCAAAGAGAGAGCGATTTTCGCTAATAACTACGTTTTGCTAGTAGAATAAATTATGAAATTAGAGTTCAAAAGTAATTACTTTAAAATGGGACAAAATGTCTAGTTATTATTGTTCAACAAACACTGACTGTTTTTTAGATTTAATTTTGTTTATAAACGTTAAAATTTCAACATTAAGAAAAAGGCGATATAGTTTTCGTTAAAGTGAGAGTGATATATTTAGTAAAAAGATGGAAAATGTTTCAAAATTTTTTTTTATAAAAAAGTTATTTTTTCACAAATTATCATTGATTTATTGAATTAATAAAAAAGAATTACGGTCTAGGCGAAGCTATTAAAAATCGGATGTTTTTTAAAACAGAGACAAAGATAATTATCTCTTTATTGTGCTATCTTTGCAGGAAGCTTGTTTTGCAAAATTGCAGCAAGTTTGATTTGCAAAGGAAGTGGCGCTATTTGTCACATCGAACTTGCTACAAGTTCGATTCAAGTTTGACGCGTCAAATTTTGCCATGACAAGTCAAAATCAAACTTGCTGCAAACTTACGTGCTATCTGGGTAGTAAAAATTCACAACAGAGACTACCAATAAATCTCAACACAGCGCTCAAAGGTTTCTTGTTAGCTCACCAGCTTGCTTGCTGATCAAATTCCAACTGACTCTTCTTGGCTTGAGAGCTTGCGTTTATACTTTTCAACAGGAAGTGACTTCATTACGTGGGAAGTGACGTAATCTCTAGAAAGTTCATGAAACCAGTAGAAATAGGTTGAAAGTTCGAGGTCCTTTTAGAAAATTCTTTTTGTCGCCAAAGTCGCCAACTTTGCCGCCAAGTCGCCAAATTTGCGCCAAGGTCGCCAAGATTAGCATCTCAGGGAAACGACTTTATAGCTTTGTAACAATATTATTTTTTATTCACTTAAAATTGTAAAATGCAGGAAATTTCACATCTGTCGCGGAATGTAACAATTTTGGATCAATAGAAAACGCTTTATGTAAAATTATATTTTATATTTATTCCCATTTCCGTTTTGACGAGACGCTACTTCTAAAACCAAATATCAAGTATTCAAAACACTTATGTGTGCTAAGTTATAACTTATTCGTCTCTGAGCTTCCGGGTGGCTTCTATTTCATTCCTATCGTATCCTCTATTAGGTCTTCTCTCATTCAAAATTCATCCGTACATTTCTTTTTCCACCCATAGTTTCAATTCAAAGATATGTTCTTTTCATGACAGATATTTCAGGAAACTGTAACATTTTAGCACTGCATTTTCTCTACATATGGCTTCTTATCAAGATTTCTATATCTAGTATTTTGCATGACGACACATTCTATTCACTATTTTTCACTGCAATGGGATTCTTCAAGGTGATACATTACATCTTTTCGGGTTGGTTATTTAACTATGTTTCACAATAAACATAATTTTGTATGTTTTCCTTCCAAAAGAGAAATGTGAAATGATGTACGACTCTGCGAATGAATACGAGTCTAATTTCATTGGCATTTTTTCTGTTATTTTACAGTTCTAAAATAGTATCTTCAAATTGCATTGGAATTTCTACTCAACCATTTCTTTGTGAAGTATCAATATGGTTTTTGCTTTCGAATTTTAGATGATTTCTTCATTTCTTACAAATAAGTTTCATTGCTATTTCTAGTGTGATTGCTTAACCTCTAGACTATGCGAGGATGAAACATAATAACATCCTCTCAAAACGAGGATTGTGGTACAGAAAAAAAGAAAGGGCTTTCCCTCCTTTTCATGTCATAATGGAGATATGGTCTGTACTTTCTTTCGATTGGCAGTGACTTATTCTCATCTTCCGTTTTTAGCTATGCCTTGGTGGTTTGGTGATGCGTTGTCGACTTCGAAATCGTGGTGTTCCAAGTTCGAGATCCGATTCAAGTAAGAGCCGCCATGCATGTCCTTATTGACCTGGTGGTAGGGATGGCGGTTATTGCAAAAAAACCGGTTTTTTAACCTCCGGTTTAACATGGTGGTTAAAACCGCTCAAAATAACCGGTTTTTGAAAAAACCGGTTTTCGGGGTTTTTTTTAAAGCAACGTTTGCGGACATATTTTTTATTAATAATAACATACAATAAGTAAGTATTAATTCAATAACTAATTAATGTAATAAATAATGATTATAAATAAGTAATTAATACAATATGTAATAATAATAATTGAGTAATTTTTGCAAAAAGTAAGTATTACAGACAAAATTTTTTATTAACATTGTTTCGTTGGCCAATATTTATCATCTAATTATAAATACTCTTTCCGCAATGTGTTGATACGTGAATCGACACCTCTCATCAGAAACAACATCCTTCAACGTAGATACTAATCTTTCGGACGCCACAGAACTTCCGACTAAAGATAAATATTTTTTGGCTACAAAAAACAGACGCCGTTTGCAGACAAAAAATTTTATTAGTATTGTTTCTGCAGGAAATCAATCCATTGGCCAATATTTATCTGTTCATAAAGATTCTTTCAGTAATCCGCGAATCAACAGACGTCTCGAATAAGCGATTGCTGGTGATTGGCCTAAGATGATGAAATTCAAAGCTTTATAACTTGGTAATTTTAGTCTAGTCGAACCTAAATCGAGTCTTTCTTCCGACATGGTTTTCCCCCCGGTTTTTGGATTTAAAAAATGCCGGTTTAAACCGGGGGGGGAAATAAAAGAAAAAAATGGTTTTCGGTTTAAACGGTAGGTTTTTCCCATCCTGGTGCACCTCTATTCTTCCATCGAGGACCAAATAAAAAACCACTTTTTCTAATGGAACACGTACAAGTAATAAATTGAAGAATAAATGTGGTAAGCGTTGCATGTGCCAAAAGCGAAAATATCGGGAAATCGCGACAATCTCTTCACATTAGCTGCAAGAACGTTCACACTAGCGACCTCTTTCTACACGCAACATTGAACTACTTAGATTGGTACCGACCCTTTTCATGCTTACCACATTATAGAGCAATAACCATTTGACACTTTAACGTGAAAAATGGTGTTTGGAATTTATTTGGCACTTAAATACCGTACCAGTATTAATCTCCGGATGGCAATAAAAATAAAGCTGAAGAGAGGCACAGCATATCATATATTTATACGGAACCGTAGGATGCATAATTTTCCGAAACGAGAAGTAATAATCTTTTATTGTCCTTTATACAAAATATATAAGGAGAAAACATCAGTGGTTGCTTCTCTGGGGGGCAGTCGTCCCATTTTTTGGGGAAAAATTAAATTTTTATTTCATTTTAGATGCCTAAAAATAGGAATTATAAAATAATCAATAGTGCCCGGGAAAGCTAGCTAATTTTGTAACAAAATTTTAAATTTTATTAACTACTCCTTATACTCTGGGATACTTTTAGGTGACTATGAATTTTTTGCCTCTCCACTTTTGCCTCCGAATCGCCGACACTGGAAAATATTGTGACTGTCAAGAGAAAAGACCACAAGAATTTGGCGAACCTCCACGTTTCAGACCTCCGTGAGTCCGAAAAACGGATTTTCGGAATTGTGTTTGCCTTTATGTTGGTCTTTGTGTATGTGAACACAACTTGTAAATGGAAAGAATAGGACTGATGAAATTTTATATGTGGCAATTACACCAAAATAGTAAATCTTTATCAAACTTCAGAGATAAATGGCAGACTGTCTGTCTGTGGGCGCATGTGGATGTAAACATAAGAACTCAAAAACACAACACTCTGAGCGGATGAAAATTGACGTGTCGTCTGAACATAAAAATTATAGATCTGCGTCAAAGTTTGGAATAATTCGGTCTACGGGAAGAACTATGGTTCGAAAATGCTTGCTTGATTCTTTTCATAATCGGTTGAAGCTAAATCTAAAACATGCCATTTGTGGAAGTATAAACACAGCCAAGGGGAGAACACTTCTGTTTTTTTCATCTTTTAACTTTTTATATTATTTCACATTACATGTATACGTCAAATTCTCCTTTGGATGCGTATGACAATTCATAGTATCAACTGCTTTCTTTCACCATTTAAAAATTAGTAATTCATATGTATTAAGACTCTATGATTGAAATATAAGTTGACATATTAAGACTCTATGATTGCAATATAAGTTAGCATATTAAGACGCTATGATTGCAACATAAGTTGGCATATTTCCCTTGCCCTCGGTTGTTTTATTTTATGAAGATAAAAAAAATAAACTCCTTCTCTGATTCTCAGGTTCTCAAACACGCATCGCCGATATTCGGTGTTCTTATGATCACTTTGTTTTTCAATATGACCCTGAACAGGGATATTTTATGTATACCCAACCAATTTTTCAAATCCAAATTATGATCATCATCTCCAATATAACCTCAATAAAGATATTTAATAAGATTATATTTTCATAACATACATATTAGTTGTAATTTTTCATATTTTTTAATTTTTTAAAACTTAGGTTAACATGAATGTCCACTCAGTGGGTATTTAATAACTACTCATTCAATAGAAATCGAAAATATCGATTGAGAATTTTCAGAATGCAGTAATTAGTTTACAAATTAGCTTAAAATCAGCGGACGGAAGCTTAAATCTCCGTGCTGAAATCTCGTTATCTATTAGACTTATGCCTCATGCGATGTGTTCGTTTCAATATGTAAATTTGACAAGGGCTTTCCACTCTTCGCAGTTTGAGATATTCAAAGAAATTCTGCAATACCATCTGCCTCGAAATCTGTGGTTTAACATATTTTTAATTACAGTATGTGATCAAAAGTATCTGGACACTTTCTGATTTTCACATTTTTTAGAATTTCTCCTGAAATGCTAACTGACTGCCGTTGATCCATATTCAAATTTAGATGTTGATTATTGAACTTCGTAATCGATGAAAGAATGAAGCAGGAGAAATCAGTTAGAAGTTCTGATTTTTAAGGATCTGTACTGAAGAGCTAACTGTTGGCAAGAATATATCTGTTATCTAATAGTGGTTAATGTTTGGCTACTGTAGATACACTATATGCCCAAAAGTATCAGGGCACTTTCAGATTTTCACCTTTTTTAGAATTTCTCCGGAAAGGATTAACTGACTGCCTTTAAACTTCGATCATGTAAAGAATAGACTGCAACTCACATTTTACAGTGAAGATTCGGTCCTGAGAGCAATTACAGGACCGACTACAAATTGATGAAGGCGAGAATTATTTTGGCCCACCCCGCTTCAAAGAAAGCTTATAACGAGATGAAACTTTCCTCTATGGTTATGTTTGATGATCATAATAATTACATGAATTTTCGTAAACGCAGCATAAATATTCGGGAAGATATAAATGTTTTATAAAAAATTCCAAATTTTCGCGCCTGTTTTTTGCTTATAAAATGCAGAGTTTTCTGTTATATTATACAGAACTTACAGAAAAAATGATAATTTGTTAAGGGTGCGTTATGTAAACATTTTGAAAAAACTTTGAATATTAGAGAAAATATGTAGTTGTAGTAAATAATATTTTACTGCCCATGCACGAGACACAGCGTAATTTTTCGATCCTATGTTCAAAGCCAGATATTTAGAGCAACTTATGTAAAAATTCCAGTCAAATATCATTAAGATTTAGAAAGATATCATCATTGCAGTGAGTAGAATTTTTTATTCCCTCTAAGAGAAACAAAACGAAAAGAGGTTTTCTACAAATTGATATTTTTTAAACTTAAAGTTTCGAATAATTTTGTGGAATTTAATAAATATTGTACATGCTGAATACCCAGGCATACTTATAAATAAAATTCATAATGTAAATTGCAGTTAGGCGATTACTATTCGAAAATAGAAATTTAAAAATTATCGGTTTGTGGGAAACATCTCAAAATTTTGATTCTCTTATAGGGAAGCAAAACTTCTGCTCACTGCAATGCTGATATCTTTCTGAATCTTAATGATATTTGACTGGAATTTTTACATAAGTTGTCCTACATATCTGGCTTTGAAGTTATGAAAAGAAAATTACGTTATGTCTCGCACATGCACAGTAAACAGCTATTTACAACAACTACTCATATTTTCTCTAATAGTCAAAGGTTTTTTACAAAATCTTTACACAATGCTTTTCTAATATATTGTCACTTTTTCTGTAAGTTTTGTACAATTTAATGGAAAACTCTGCATGTTATAAGCGAAAACCATGCGGAAAAATTTGGGAATTTTTTAAGAAAACCTTTATCTTCCCGAATATTTGTGCTGCGTTACGAAAATTTATGTAAATATTATGAACATCAAACATAACCATTGCGGAAAGTTTCATCTCGTTATAAGCTTTCTTTGAAGCGAAGTGGGCCAAAAGAATTTTCGTCTTCATCAGTTTGTAGACGGTCCCCTAATTGCTCTCAGGACCGAAACTTCACTGTAAAATGTGAGTTAGAGTATATTCTTTACAAGGTCGAAGATCAAGGGGAAATTCTAAAAAATGTGAAAATCCAAAAGTGTCCGGATACTTTTGATCAGATAGTGTGTATTGACCGATAATTCTTTGAATCATCGGAAAGTGTCCTGGGATATGCATCAGCTGTTAGGATCTTCATTGGCAAACATTGGATTTTATGATTCTTAGAGTTTGAGACAGTGACATACATTGCCTCAGTATCTCGAAATATGATGAGACTGAATTTGAAATGTGTTTATTGTTTTACAGTATACTCTCTATTATCCGTGCGCGGATTATCCGCGCTCATTCCGGACTCGCAAAAAAATTTAAAGAGAAACATTTTCATGCTTATCACGCATGTAAAATCGATGTTGGTGTTCGATTGAGAGATTCATTCCTTGAAACTAGTCAGCCGTGAAGGCGGGGGCTAAAGAATAAATTGTTTCTTTCTTCCTCCACATGCAATCTCTAACGGTTCAACCCCTAATTTTCCGAGAAATGAATCATCCACTTCCTTCTAGCTCATTCTCGTTCGAACACGCTTCTCTCTGGCACGTCATTCTTTAATTTCTTCGTCCTCTTTCACTTTCGCACGTGTTCCTTTAGTTTTTGCGTCTTGTTTATCGTCAGTTAGTAGCGTGAATTTTTTTACTGGTAAAAATGAGTGGTGTGAAACGAAAAAGAAACATTTTAAATGTTAAACAAAAATTAGAAATCCTTCAAAAACTTGATAATGGAGAATCAGCTCGTACTGATGCAGAAGATGTATTAAATGAGGGAAATACAATTTCTCGATCTGCTGCTCTACAATCTGTGGAAACTTTGTTAGATTATATGGGACAACGAGGTTTTGATTACGGTGGCATTACTGCGGTTCGTAAAATTTGTGTCAATATACGACAACAGATGAACAAAGAGCAGAAGTAAAGACGCATCACATATTTTTTTAAGCAGTAAATGTTAAAAGGAAAATTCCTAGTTTGATATTATACAACATGGAAATGTAAGTAATTTTCATATTTTTGTACTGATGTTGATTTTTTCTTTAATAAAAAGGAGTTTTCGGATTATCCGTGTTTTTCTATTGTCCGTGCGATCCCTCCCAGTGATTAACCCGGATAATCGGGAGTGCACTGTATTTTCTTGCTTTTACTGCTTGAACCTTTTTTTCTTTAAACAGCACGTGTGAGCAACTGAAAATAGACCTCCCAGTCTGTAACCAATTTCTCGAATAGTTACAACACTATAGTCGCCTTCTTACTCTTAAGGTTTCCAAACCACGTCAACGAGAAGATTTTTGGTTGGCAACTAAATATAACCTTTTCCTTTACGGATGTTTACTTTTGATGTATCAATAGATATTTTTCCTTTGCGAATAAGGTTGTACAACTGATGCAACACTGGGTCATTAGACTTTTAATTTCCATTGGTGATTTGTCATCCTATTTCTCCTATCATTCTATAGATAGATTTATTCTCTATAGTAATCTACACTACCCATGTACGATGGAAAGATTTATTGTAAACGAAGAAAGATGTAAACATGTAATCCAATGGGCGGTCGAAATGGTTTACAGAATGACGTGAAAAGTATTTTGCTCTTTCTCCTTCAATTTTTTTTAAAGAGGATATTTTAAATATTGTTTACAAACTCTTTCATAAAATGTAGTTTTATCATATAATCTAATTAATCAATAAATTAATAATCTGTTTAATCAAAAAGTAAATTATCTATTTAATGAATGAATATATCATCTGTTTAATCAATAAATAAATACTGTGTTTAATCAATAAATTAACTTAAAAACTGTGCCAAACTTCTCGAAAGAGATAGTTTGACTTCTTAAAACAAGTATGTTAGAAAAGAGATTTTTTTTAAAAAAAACTTTAGCATTTTTCTATTTAAAGAGAAAACTTATGCTTGACTGCCCAATAAACATCGTTTTAAATTCAGTCATTATATCAACTATATAATTAATCTCTAATTGTAATAGCTGAAAAATATTTGTGTCCGATAACAAAAGTTGGAAAAGATTATTAGTCTACATATCGCGAAAACGGAAATTCTCTATTAGATAAAGTAAAAAATAAGGAATTATATCTTCATCGGGACTAAATATGCACGACTATACGTTTTCTGGAACTATGTTAAATTCTTATTTCCGTTATGAAAAAGAAATGTACAATGAAGACATCTTAATAATGGACGATTTAACTCTCATAACACGAATTATCGTCATTCAGCGAAATTAGAAAGATCTTCAGACAATGAAAGTGCTTTAAATATTCAAGAGCAATTCACGGTGGGGAGAAAATCTAGAGAACAACATAATGAAGTTAAGAAACTTATATTACTTTCTTTCTAGCGCCATTGCTCTTGGATTTATTAAATTAGCGCCCTTTGCAAATAAGCTTCCAGAATAGTACTTCATTTTTTTCATTTACAGTGGGAGGTATATCGCGAGAATGAAGTCATTTATTGAAGGGTAATTATTTTAAATTGTACTTTCTCCTAGATTCTCCTACAATTGCTTTTCGTTTGTTAATGAATATCCAATAATTTAGATTGTGTTTTAATATACGGAAAAATATTTTGTAATTGCCGTTGCAAGGGAATGCAGTCAAACTCCGGTTTAACGAACCCGGAATGTAACGATCTCTCGGTTATAAAGAACTTATGTCTCGAGTATTTTCAAATGCTTGTAACGATCTTCAAAAGCAAGGAATTCGGATATACAAAACCAAAATTCCCACTTTCCAAGCTTAGTTCGTTTCTTTAACGACAAATCACTTATTTAGTTTAATACTTCACACTTTAACAAAATGGGTTAAAATTTTTTTTAAAAAACATGAAAAATCGTAGCAAATAAATGCAAGTAGAATTAATTTCACTGTTCAATATTTTAAGAACAAATATTTCTTTTAATTTATTATAGCTCATTACTCATTGCAATTTAGTGTAATTAATTTGTTCAGCTCAGATATGCATTTAAGGATTATAGCAAATATCGCGTAGCCAATAGCCTGAAAAATCGGATATAGTGAGCCCTCGGTTATAGCGAATTTTTAGATCCGTCCGTTGAGGGTTTTGACTGTAGTTTCATTTTTTACCTTTCCGTATATAAAATACAGCAAACATTGTAATTATCTAAAAATTCGATAAGGAATTTTTGATGAATTTTTCCTTCTTTGACTTTATTATGCCGGAGGGAAAAATCCATTTTTAGAATTACATCAGCGTATTTGCTCCTCTGTATTTTCATCTGAAGTAGATATGATAACAATTAATTGTTTGTAGATGAATGAAGCGTTATTTGGGTTTCTCCAACCAAATTTAAAGATATCAGTAACATTTTGGTCTAAATCTCTCATTGGAAAAAGCACTATTCCTGAACAGAGACTCCTTGTTTTTCAATATGTTATGATGTTAAGCATTAAGGATCATATTGACATGAAAATTATAGGCAAATGTGTCGTTATTAAACATCACCAATGTCAATTGCCTCAAGAATCTCACCAGTGCCAAAGGAATGTATGTGAAATATTATATGAAACCAGCATTCCATTCGTGGACAAAGGATTCTATAGAATGCCTGAATTTCGTACAGGAAAAATAATTCATCTTTAGAAATAATTTGTGTTAAATAACTGCAACGCGCTAATTAAAAAAATCAGCAATAAAAGTTATAGTTTATTCCGAAATCAATCAGTCATTTGCCAATATTTTTCTTTTTATTAAACTTTTAATTTAAAAAGCATGTATTAAAATAGTGCGCATTACATCTTCGCTATCCATAATTATTATTCATCATGCATTTCTTTGATGCAAATTTAGCATCTTTTTTCCATAATTATTTTCTCCAAAATCCCAAAAATGCTGTCGAAAAGATAACGCTTAAATGTTTACTTTGGCTAATTACGCACAGAAAATGTTTCATCTATCTAGAACAGCTTACTTGACGGGTACTTATTTTTAATTAATTTTCTTTATTAATTTTAAAAACGTGAATGAAGATAGCATAATATAAACAGTTATTTAATAATGTTGTTTTGAAATATCTTGGTTTAGAAAACTGCCAGCAAATGAATTTTCTTTTCTTTAGTAAATGATTAAAACCTCGTGTGAAAAGCTTTTTGAGGCGTGTCATTTAAAACGATTAATTTTGTCAGGTAATTTGATAACCTGTTATCGATATCTCATAACCAAGAAACACTATAGGAAGGGGTGACTCAAGTTAACAGGATGGGAAAAAATACGCGATGTATTATTGAGCTTCTTTAAACAGTAATGACGACGATCCTAATTTGTATCTACAAGTCACTAAGGTACAGAATTTAGTTTTTAACACCAGTGATCACATTCTTTTTGATCAAATCATCCAAAAGTTATTTTTAAGCCTTTAAAATATATGGAACATATTTGTCTCTGATTATCTTTCTGGTCGTGCAGTGAAGTCTCTTTTATTAGCTCTGTGAAATAAATATAGACAAGTTTTACAATGTTATGCAATGCTCATTGGCTAACAACAATGCGTTTTATGCTATTAATTCATTTGTTGAATATGCATTATTAAAGCTCTTGCTTTAGTGATATTTTTAAAAACGTCTTCATTTTTATTTTCAAATAAAAACAACATCAATTGAAAGGTATGTCCAGATCAATTAAAATTATAGTTTTGATATATGAAATCTTTCTTTCTATTCAAAACTGTTCTACTTTGATGTGGAACGCAGATGTTTCTACATCCCACATGGCTTTAAATAAATTTAATGATAAATTAGTTTAAAAGTTAGTTAGTTAGTTTTTAAAAACACGATTTAAACAGTGTACTAAAAAGTTTTATTTTAATTATTTTCTAATTTTTAATTAAATTTATATTCCATTATTATAATCTTATGAAATCTTGAAATAATTTTTCTCTAATTCACTATTAGGTGGAGTCATAAATATGAAATCAAAACGCAATTAAATATATCGATTAATTCATAATTAAATTCTGAAATTATTAAATAGTATATTATCAGGAAGAATAAACAAGTACAGTGAATATCAAAACATTAGCACATAAAGAAGTAAATAAAAAATTGATTACGAAATACCATCTTTATAAATATGAAGAAAATCGGGTTGAATAAATGTTTAAAATTTAATACGTCACATCTAAAACTGGTATTATTGGTCTTAATGAAGCTTAAATTAAATAAGGTTATTCAAAAATTACTTAACTCGGATTCGACCGCCCGGTATGTATGAAAGAGTTAAAAACAGAGGTTAGTTAATTACCTTAAGGCCTTTATAAAGCCTTAAAGCCTTAATTAGTTTTATATTAACGTCCAGTTTTGAGACAACACGAGGGTTACTTTTGGATGGACCTCGCAATTTTGAAAAGCGGTCAGTTGACGATGACCACTTCTGAACTGGCATCCCCTCTCCAAGTTTCCGCACTACACTAGCGTATGTGATTAAATAGAATTTATAGGTAATAGAATTTATGTGATTAAATTCCACGTGTGACGTATGTACACTATTTCAAATTTTAATAAATCTGCTTGGGGCTTTGCTGCCCCCTCATGCTGCTAGTCGACCCTCTTACCCTCCTGCTCTATTATGCCTTAAACCCAGTAGGGTAGGCGAGGTTTGTTGTGTGCACTACACCAGTGGCAGAATGTTTGACACACGACGTCAGATTCAGCGAGGGCCAGTAACTTATACACGGCAGATCCTTAGTGGAATTGGGTTTCGAACATAAAACCCTCCGACCCCGAAGCTGGGACCTTACCACTAGACTACCAAGGCATAAAATGTGTAGAAAAATAAATGACGTCATTCACTAGTGAAGAGATCACTGGTTTCAGTTTTCCCTTAATTTAGATAACATTTTTATTTATGTATATGTAATATTTTCATTGACTTTCTTTTAAAAGTATTCACTAGCCATTTTAAAATAAATTGGTTAAATTTTTTTAAAAAATAATTTTGAAAATATTAAGCGAATTCCAGACTTTTTAACGGTGTTTATAGGCTTATTAGAGAGAAATATAATTGAATAATCGAATGGCAGCTTTTATTATACTGTTAAATGCATTAACACAACAATGAAAACGAACAAATACTTGATATAAGAAATTAATAAAAAGAAAATTGTCATAAACTCAGAGAAAATGTTCCAAGTAAGAGAAATATTTGTAAAATTTTAGTGTTTTCAACCCATAAATGCAAAATTCTTGCTATTGTGGTTAAAACATATTTTCAGTTAGTTTCAATGTCGTAGATTACTGAAAAATAATCAAGTCTTATGTCCATTTTAAAATTAAATTATTTAATATTAATAAAATTGGAAGTAATGAAAAAATCTGCCTTTTTTTTAAAATGATTTAATTCGAAAGAATAGAAAGTTTAAAAAATGGCATTTAATGGGAGAAAAAATAGATTATATATATATATTTATTTATTTCTTCAACAGTTTATTTCAAAATAACTTGATTCCACCAAAATTTTAAATATTCCCATTTTTCAATTAAATATTGCTCAGAAAAGCTTCCCTACTTGTATGCATGCTTATTCCAATGATTATTTAGTCAAGAAAGACATAGTATTTTTCTCAGTGTAGTCATTTGTGTTTTAAATCTCAGAAAATTCTAGTTGTCGTAGAATGACATAACCCATCTCACAACCTTTTAGCCAAAAAAGGACAGTTCAAAGAAAAAGTGGCTTGAAACATGTTCATATTAACTAATCAAAACTAAAACCCATAGTAATTATTTACTTTTAGCCTTTTAAAATTGATAAGATAGCCTTTTTTCAAAATTTCCACAATCTTTGCTTTTTACAACAAAATATTTTTATCCTAGTGACACAAATACGATAAGATTTTTTTTAAATATTTTATCTGCTTGTTCTGAAATTTTTTTCGTTTTTTCAATTGTTTTACTCTACTGGATGGTAGTGGATGGTTTTTTCATATCTTAGTCATCTTAAAATTATTCAACTTGTTAAAGTTCTTTACCACTTTTAATTATTCCATTCTCAGTGAGTGATACATCTTTCATGTTCTTTTCATACAATAAGACAATGAAATAAATAATTATGAAATTAATAAAAATTATTCAAGTTTCTGAAGTCCTTTTAACCCCCAGATTTCTAGGTAGATTATTTAATTATATTATGTTCTCACATGATTCCGTGTATGAATGAAAAGAATATTTTGCTAGAAGAGAAAGTATTTTTTCAGAACAAAGCGAATGTATTCAATAATATATGAATGTCTGTCTTTCTGTTCTTAATTAAACTATTCTGAGTAGAATTTTTATCTAATAAATGCACATGTCATTTTCCGGCCTCGAATTTATATTCTCAGTTCTTCCTAATAAACCAAGCTGAAACTTCAGAATAAATTATTATTTTGCCTTACAAAAGGAATGTGTAACTGACAATAAATCTTATGAAGAACAGCTAAAATAATTTATTTCTTCAGGGAAAGCGATTTCTTTTTTTATTAAGTGTTTCACTTATTTCTATTCTTAATATTTCACCCATTATTACTTTCTCGTGTACGAAGTATACAAAGAGAAAGTATTTTAATCGTCCAAAAATTCGAACTCGATTTTTTGATGAATCTCCACGTTTTAAACGTCCGAAAACCACAATTTTGGAATTATGACTCTCTGTCTGTGAACACGATAACTGAAACACTTAAATAACTCGATAGATAAAATTTGGTTTACAGTTTCATCATAAAGAATGTAGGTCAGTATCAAACTTTGTACCAAATCCGTCAACGTGTTGACTGTCTGTCGGTTTGTATAATCGCATTCTTGTGAGCACTACAACTCCTAAACGACATGACTTAGGTAAATAAAAATTGGTATGAGATTTGTTAACATTAATTGCAGATTCGTGCCCAATTTTCGTTTCAATCTGTTGAAAGAAAGGAGTTTAATTTGCATATTCGGTTTCTTCACCGATTCGCATGTTTTTTCCCACGTGTGTTAGGGAAAGGTGCATGTTACCGGCCATTGTTGTGTTTTTTTCTCCACCAGTGTTAGGTCGGATACGAGAAAGTTTTGGGGAGACCACTCCAGCTGGTTTATTAAGTGTTTCACTTATTTCCATTCTTAATATTTCACTCATTATTTTGTCTGGTAAATTATAAATCACTCTGGTATATTTATTTTCTTATTTGGCCAGTTAGCTGGCATTGTAATATTTCATTATAGTCCAAAACCACTTGATATTAAATGATATTCTACTAAAAACGCAAAGAAACGAATTTTTATCCTTTATTTATTTTTTAAGAAATTGTATTACGCAAGAATTTAATCAGCTTAGCTCTCAGTTTAGTTCTATTTTCATGAAATATTTTATTTAATCCTATTATGTACTGTGGCACTTAATTAAATTTCTTCATCTTCTTATAATCAATTTTGAATTGTATGAAAGATACAAAAAATGATAATTTATTCATTAAAATGCGTTTCTGGCTTAAATCGGGTAAAATTTTAATAAAAATTGCAGTTTTATAGCAACAATAAATTAGAACTTTAAATTTAAAATTAATTGCCGAAATTCATTTTTGCAGATTGGCGATAATTATTTTTATCGATTTACACAATTGAGGATTGAAAATAAAAGTTTGTGTAGTAGGATTATGCTTTAGAAAAGTATATGCTTTCAAAGGGATAAGGAAATTCAACTGCAAATATAAACACTCTTCATTTGAAAACTACTTTCGTTCGGAATGCTTACGAAAGAAAATAATATGCCCTAAAATATACAGAAAATTTAATCCCCACAAAACAGGATTTAATTAACATCTTAAAATTTAAACATTTTCGTAAATCTTTCTTTCATCCTAGGGACATAGAGAACACTCGAATTTTTATACTGTGTTATTGGTTTTTTTCTGAAAACCTTTTGCAAATCGGCGACAATTATTTTTATCGATTTACACAATTGTGGATTGAGAATAAAAAATCGTGTAGTAGGATTTTAATTGTTTCGTTCTTAGTAGATGGTAGAACTTTAATGTTTTTTCATATCTTTAGTCGTCTTAAAACTATTCAACATATTGAAGTTCTTTTTATCTCCAAATTACTAGCTAGAATATTTAATTATATAATGTTCTTATATAATTTTATTAATGAACGAAAGGAATTTTTTTCTACATAAGACAGAATATTTTTCAAAAACATGAGGAACGTATTCAGTAATAAATGAATGTGTCCCTCTCTCTTAATTAAAGTATTTTGAGCTACATTTTTATCTAATAAATGCTCGTGTCATTTTTCAGCAGAGAATTTCTACTCTGAATTCTTACTAATAAACCAAGCTGAAAATTGAAAGTAAATTACTATTTTGTTCGACAAAATCGATGTGTAACTGACAATAAATCTTGTCATGAAGAGCTAAAGTAATTTCCTTCATAGGGGAAAGAAATTAAGTGTTTCAATTCTATCTTTCTTAACATTTCACTCATTATTTAGCATATTATTTCGTCTAGTAACTTATAATTCACGCGCCTGTATTTATTTCTTATTTCGCCAGACAGCTGGTATATCATAACAACATATTATTTCATTATAGTCCAAGATCATTTTATATAATATCATTTTCTACAGGAAACGCAAATGAACATAAAACTTAACCTAATTTTTTTTTCAGAAAATACTTTTTATTCAATTTATTTCTTATTATCTATTTTATCTTTATTATTACTTCCACTTTTTTTCAAGACATTGTACCTTGCTAGGCATCTATTCTGCTCAGCTCAATTATATTTTAACAAAAAATTTGATTTAACTGTATTCTGCGCTGTTTAATTTATTTCCATCAATTTATTATTAGTAATTTTAAATTGAATAATAATAAAAAAAATAAAATAATTTACCCATTAAATTACGTTTCTAATTTGAATCAGGCAGATTTCTAATAAAAAATATATCTTTACAGTGGCATTTAATTGCAATTTTAAATTAATTATCGAAATGCTTTTTTACAAGTTGGTTACAATTATTTTTATTGGTTTAAACAATTACAGATCGAAAATAAAATTTCGTAAAGTGGGGTTAATTTTTTAGATTTGCGAACAATTTTCGAGCTGCGCTAATGTTATGATGGAGCAATTTTTTAAAAAATAATAAGGAAGGGAAACATCGTTATTAATGTTATTCCTTTTTGCTTATTAATTCTCTGCATAGAAGTTAAAGTAAAATACGATGTAGACCTCAATTTCAGGAATTTGTCTAAATTTTAATCGATTACTTTTCATTTGGCAACTAAATGAAAGTAAAATTGCAGGTATGTCAATAAAATGAAATTTGCGAACAATTTTCGAGCTGCGCTAATGATATTTTTGAACAATTTTTTAAAATAATAATGAAGGGCAGCATCGTTATTAATGTTATTCCTTCTTTCTTAATAATTATCTGCATAGAAGTTAAGGCAAAATAGGATGTAGACTCAATTTCAGGAATTTGTCTAAATTTTAATTGATTACTTTTTCAAATGGCAACTAAATGAAAGTAAAATTGCAGGTATATCAATAAAATGAGATTTGCGAACAATTTTCGAGCTGCGCTAATGATATTATTGAACAATTTTTTAAAATAATAATGAAGTGAAGCATCGTTATTAATGTTATTCCTTCTTGCTTAATAATTCTCTGCATAGAAGTTAAGGTAAAATACGATGTAGACTCAATTTCAGGAATTTGTCTAAATTTTAATCGATTACTTTTTCAAATGGCAACTAAATGAAAGTAAAATTGCAGGTATGTCAATAAAATGAAATAAATCCATGCTCATGTAATGGCACATCAAATACGCCGGCCAATTTAATTTCGGAATCCAGGAGGCAATTTTTAGGAAAGAAGAGGCGTGGTTTGACAGCACAGCGTAAGACAACCTTTACTTAGGTGTTCGAAAACATACAGAATTATGTTTGTTATGTGGGCGTAACGTCACGTGACAAGTATAAAATCACATAAAACCATGAAAAGAAACAGAGAACATGAAAAAAAAATTCACATAAAACCATGTAGTGGTATGAAACACGTAAATATAAGATCTGATACGATAGCAATTTTTTTTGTCTAAAAGAACGAAAACTAAACTCCCAGAATTTTTAAAGATGTACAGGGTTGTTTTAATTAAATTTCGCCCATTGAGAGGACCTCAAAACTGGTTCTAGGGCTCGAAACGAAACAAAATTTCGGTATCGTTACTTTGTTATCCTTTACATAAGAGGTTCCCAACCTGTGGTACATGTACCCCTGGAGGTACTCAGAATACATTAGCCAATGATTCGGTAGTGTGCAGACGGAATGTCTTGTTGCATTCTACGTACAGAAGAACTCCAGTTACTCGAAGCTCAATTATCCAAATCGATTTTCGAAGAAAAAGAAAAAAAAAGTAGGTGCAGGCGAAGATGATAAAATCGGGAAAATAATAAGGGGAGGAGATCAGATGTCCGTCCTTTCCTTACCGGGAGAGGTAATATTTAGCAACTAAAACAGAGTTATATACATATCGTATTATTAATATGTAATTTTAATACGCATATTCGTGTAAGGAACCTTTATACTTAATTTAATTTGTGGTCTCATTTTTATGTAAATCTTACAGCATTTATAGTTTTCTGTACCTTTTGTTTGTTAAACTTAGTTTCATGAACTAAGTAAGATTCCTTTTATGTGTGACGTCATTTGATGCCTGAGATTTATCTAATCATCCGAATTTCCGCATATCCGGATCAATCCGGTATCTGTTTGATTCGGATAATAGAAGCTCAACTGTTTTATAAAATTCCAATGGTTAGTGATTCTAGTGTGAGCAAAGTACTCACATATCTGAAGAGTTTCGAATTTACGCATTTTATATTACGGACACTAACAGTTTAGAAAATGATTATTCTTGTTATGCACTCAGTTTCACATTTTAATTATTCTCAGTACATAATCAAGTCTATCAATCAGAAATAATAAATATTAAATAAAATGTTTGATCATACTGATCAAATAAAGATATTCAACAAAGAATGTTTTATATATGTTTTAAAAGGAAGAAACATCTCAAAAGGCTACTGTGGTAATGCGTTAACTCTTTTTTTACCGCGAGGGTACTTATAGTACCTTTTTAGTCATGCTAATATCTTCGTAATGAGACTGTTTTCATGAAAGTAATAAGACTGAACGTGATCATAAGAACACGAAGATTGAGTTTCCGACAGCAAGCAGTGAATGGCAGCTGAAGGTAGAAATTAAAAGTTTTAATTTCTTTCTTTTTTTCTGCCTAAATAAACTTATCTAACGAACCAAAAATAAAATTAAAAAGTTGCTTATAAAGTATTTCCAAATATAAAGGGTTAAAAAGTACAAAATCCTTGTAATATCAAGAGCAAATAAAAAAATAAAGTCGTGTTGACTTCCTCTTGAAAATCATATTATAGGAAACGGTCGGGTAATTTTAAATGTGCATTTATTTTTTCTATTGTGATTGAATTATTAATTTGTTCATCAAAGCAAAATAGGCAACAGTTCTGTGAAGTTTCAAATGGTAATGAATAAAAGAGTTATTAATTCGTAGAGCGTATAGTTATATGTTTATTTCAAAACCATTTAAATAAAGGTCGTAGACATAGTTTTGAAGCCCGTTGCCTTTTTAATAACGTAAACAGAGCTACTTGAATTTTTTTGGAAAAAATTATAATTTTTTTGTTGTCTTTTCTTCGATTATCTTTATCTCTGAGCTATATTGTATTGGCTGGCATGTTTCATATCCAAGTAGGGCTTAGATTATATATTGGCATCTGAATATTTTTTTAAACTGACCATTCTTTTTAAAACTTTCACAATAACTCTTGAATTACTTCGTATATAATGACACAGATTTGTTTTCAATGTAGCGTACAAATAGAATTTATCATTCATATTAACCAGAATTAATTTCCTTTAGTTCAAAGTGTTTAAAATATTAAGTTTCATATTGTAATTAATAATAGAATCAACCATTAAAATTTACAGAAACCTTTAAAATATTGTTGGTTATTCAAATGGCTGGAAATATTACTATGATATTATAATAATACCAGTGTTTGCTTAATGGGAATCAACTCCAAAGTAAACATTTTAGATGTAGCTGTTATCGGAATGCGTTACAGAAAAAAAATTGTAGTTCTGAAATGTTTTAAATTAATCATTGCATGATAAAAGTCCAATAAGAAACGGATTGGATTTGGTTTACTTTTCTATAATAAACCATAAAACTTACTTTGCTGTATCAAAAGGTTGAAAAGACTGATACAGTTTGCAATAATGAACTCGAAATCTATAGAACGTAAGTTGATTCCAGATTTGGATAACTGAGTTCAATTTAAAGTTTTCGGTTTTCTGGATGAATTCATTATGTACATTCATCGTGTTGATTCATATCTTTTAGTATATACAAAGCTTTACTGTGTGACAAATACATTTAATATAAAGGCAAATAAACATAAAGTTCGCTAATCAAAGAACTTTAAATCAATGAGTAAATTTAGATAATGCATTAATTATGGAGTAAGTTCATACTGTATGCATATATAATAGTTATATAATATCTGAAAACACCTTAAGCTCCAATGAAATATTTGTTTAATGGGAAATTCCCTAACGTGCTGTGCTACGTTTAAGTTCTTTACTTAACAAAATTGAAGGCAAATTTAATATCGATATTTAAGTTATTTTATATTACGTAAAGCTGAAATTTTATTATTCGCAGAGGAATTATCGATATAAATTAATCGAATCTCTATAAACTGTACAATAAAAATAAATAAGAGTTAACCAAAACCGTTAATAAAAACGGTTTCCAATAATAGATTAAATCTATTGTTTTCCAATTCGTTTTTTAAATCGCATTAGCGATGCTTTTTCTTCCATTCTAATGTTTTAATTTTTTTTTAATTTTCTTTGATAGGTAGGAACACAAATTACTGAAAACTTTTAAACATTCACTTCTGGTTGTCAACAATTTATACGTAGTAAAGAACAAAATAATATGTTGCTGAAAACTTCAAAAAAGTTATTGCTAGCTAACCAAGATAGCTGTTGCACATAAGCACAAAAGCTGGTAACGACTATTGTTATTTCTTCTCACACTTGAAATAAGAAGTTTACGAAATCTAGTAACAAATATTATATTCTGTGGCAAATGAAGTTCACAGTGCAAGTAAAGCTAGACTGTTCATCAGCGTGCCCAGATAAACACAGTAGAACCCCGGTAATCCTGAATTCCGGATAATACAAACAACTTTTTTTTTAATTTTCTGAAAATTATTTACTGAAAAATGAAGGAAAAATAACAATTAAGAACAAGAAACAAAATTACTGTTTATTCCGAACTTAAAGGAAGTATTTGAAGTGGTCTTTAAGAATGAATATAGCATCTTAATTAGTAGAAACAAACTCAGATATCTTCTTTTTACCTTCAACTTGTTTGCCACTGTATTGTGCTAATCGTCTCTTTCCGTGCACCTTCACAGAGTATCCAGAGTCAATACCCTACTGCATTTGGTATATCAAGAGTATTTTACCGAATTTTCCGGATAATCCGAATTCCCCGGAATCCGAACAGAGGTCAGTTCCAATTGGTTCGGATTCCCGGGTTCTATTTAGTTCTGAATTCCTTTATGCTTTTAAAAGGAATTGATATGTTTGAATAGAATAATATACAAGAGTTGGAAAGTTAATAGCGTTAATTATATAATTGCTTCCGAAATAACATAGTTAATTGTTTCAAATGTCTATATGCCTTCTACTTAGTTGCTAGCGTAGTTTACAGCTTTTATCGCTTTTCTGGAACAGTTCGGTAGAGCCATGAAACGGCCCCAAAGTTACTTGAGAATCATCTTTAGAATTAAATCATATTCGCAAAGCCTTGAATCCGGGGCTTGCGAAGGATTGTAGAGCAACTCCCAGTCTCGGAGAGTAAACAAATCAGTCACGGATTGAACACGAACTGTTCCATTGATAGAACGCTACATCTGAAGCATCAACAGTTCTGGAACTACTTCAGATATTCTAAGACTTCCACATCGCAGGAAATAAGATATTCGCGATGTTGGTAAATACATCGAAGGGCTATGAATGTTTCAAGCTAGTACCAATGTTATATGAGCTGTAATTATATGATTTCCACTATTAAATTTTAGACCTTCGTACTATATTTTTAAACACAGTTATTTAATTTCATGGATGCCATTCTTAAATCCCTAGAAGGTTTGTATTTTGTATTACGTTAATCACCGATGATGTGGCCATCTGTATTTTTCTACATCTCATCAGCTTACATTGTCACTGGCTATAAATTGTATCCATACACGTTTGTTCAAAGGAACATAATTCAAGGAAAAGAATAAAAAAATAAACACGCTTTCATTATTGTACTAATAAGCAGAAAACAATTAGTTTAGCATAAAATTGGAAATCAGAACATGACCGTAAAAGCATGAGCTGCTGATAGAATTACTTTAAGTAAATTGGAATTTTATTCCATTTATTATTAATTTTAAGGAATATTTATAAATTTTATTTCTTATGATATTTATTGGACCGTCCTGACTGCACTTCAAATACGGGGATGAGAAGTTGCCATATAAGTAAGAACGTTCTCACTTCAATGGAGGGTACAATAATGGCTTACGGGCCCATCGCCGATTACAGGTCGTACCTCTGTCTGCGGGGGTCGTCACATGTTCTGCTCGTAATGGAGGTTATTATGCGTTCAGTCTCTAAACCCAAATTTGCTCCGGTTCACCTCGGGTCTTGCTACGTTTTACTCTTTAACCCTTAAAAGCCCGATTATTTAAAAATTGATTTTAAAATGTTTTTGACTTGCACTTTTTGAATAAAACATGGGAAAAATCCTTTAAAAAATCCTATTTTGCGTTAAGTAAGATTTATGTCTAAAAACATTTCGTTACCATCTGACAAAACTGTGGTTTATTTCAGAAAGAAAATTTCCTTGATAAAATTCTATAATATTAAATATAGATTAATTTTAATATCTAATAATAGGGATAAGGAATTTCCTTCAACATTGTAGAATGAAATATGTTATTTTCAAGTTTACGAACAAAGCAAAAAAGATGGAGCCTCAAGTTGAAAACATCATTTTATTTTATTTTTTTTATCAGCACTGACGCTGCCATCTATATGTTGTAAATTGATTTAATAAAATTTTCAATATGTATCCTATTGGCAACAACAGACACTAGAGCTTCAGCCTTATTCTGAAGACTTTAGAAGACAAAATTGGGTATGTTTCTTAAAGGAACACTGGACTTTTAAGGTTTAATATATTTCATTATACATTATTATTAATAGTAAAACATTATTATAATAATTTTTTCTTCAGTTCACTGCCAGGTGACACGCCTCATATGGAATCAAAATTTAAGTAAATTAATTAACTTATAAACAATATCTGAAAATAACCGAATATTGCATTTACTGTGCAAAATTTTAGAACACTGGTACATAAGGAAGTGAATAAAAATTCGACTATAAACATCAAAGAAGTCAAGTTAAATAAAAGCTCTTAAAAATCTCTGTAACTCTTTATAATTCCTTGCTTCGTACAGAATAAACTTTTCGTTCGTTTTTTTACAGATTTACTTTTAAAAGTTGAGCTTTTCGCAACCCGTCACTATGAAATTAAACCTACGTCGGTCAGTTATTAGTTTTTCAAATTACTTTTTGAAGATAGATATTTAATGCATAATCTTAATTCTAGAAACTAAACCATACCAGAAATCCCAAAATAGTTAATAACGTATGTATTGTCCGTAAATACTTCCTAGCAATACTGAATAAATACAACGGAACATCTTTCCTTAGCCGCATCAATCAAATTTCCTTTCTGTTTGCAGTCAACGCTCGGCTATTAAAAGGATTATCTGTAAACAGCAGAAATATCACGTTTCTATTGGTAGTGTTTACAGACGTCGATAAATGATATTATTAGTAAGAAGCTCCATTATTTTCTGTTTATATAGAACCCTTTTCAGCGTCAAGTATATAATAACTGTTATGCACGTAAGTAGCAAAAGCTGTGAAGAGCAAGTTGTCAATATTATTTCATGGAATTAATTGATCATATGCGTTGTAGAAAACAATACTACATGAGAAAATGCGAATCATTTAAATTTTATTTCATCTATAGAAAATATTAATTCATTTAAACAATTTTTATTATCTCTGAATCGAAAAATTTATTTTGTATTAAAAGACTTCAAGAAATAGAATTTCGATAAATGGTATTAGATAATTGTCCAAATTAAATGATATTTGTAAAAGAATAGAATTTTTCTTTCGTAAAAATAAAATATTAAAAAAATTTTCAATTCATTTATTTAATTAAATTTTTTCATTTAAAATAATTACATATTTTTGTTTTCTTTTTGTTTTAAAAATATAAGCGTTTCTTTATAGGATTTTATTCTTTCCTAAAAAAATTGTTATTAAATCTTTTTACTATAAGATAGTGATATGTTATCTATTATCTTATTTTAAAAGTACATTTTAGTTTTAAATTTAAAAATATAAATTTTCAAATAAACGGAAGCTTTTATGGAAAATCCTCTACGTTTGTTAAAACCAATGCCAACTCTTGTATAAAAACCCTCATAACACAATTTTTATATCTATTTTAGAGTCTGTTAAAGTTAATATAAATGAAAATATAAAATTTGAATTATTTTTAATTTCGCTTTTTGAATAGTGAAAAATTTTCTTTAAAATTTAAGGTTTAATTTTTCCCTAATTTAATAGAGACAATGAATTTCATTGAAATAAAAATAGGAAATTTGTTTGTATAACAATATTTTTTAAATGCCACAATGTGTTTTTATTTTTTAAACGTTCTAAAAAATCCTGCAGCATACTTTTTTTACAGATCTACTTGATTTTCTTTCATGCTATTATTTTCTTTCTATTACATTTTTTTGCAATTCTTTTGTTTAATTTTTAATTATTATGCTTTCCTTGTTCCCACGCATTCAAGTTGATATACCAATCAACGGAAACACCACTAATAAATCAATATCAATGTGGAACCTATTTTGCGTTTATTATACATGCAGAATGATTGAATTTCAAGTAGAAAACGATTTTATTCATAAGTTTCAAAATAAATACAATTCGATTTCCACAATTTTGCTTTTGAAATAATAGAATTAAATTTAATTATATTTTTCATTATGTTTTATAAAGTATTATTAATATTGTTGAATAACAAAGTCCTTTTGTGAATAATATTTGTGTTTCTATATTTTGTTAATTGTTTGTTGTAAATTACTTTTCCTAGCTTCCTAAAATATTACGCTCAAATCTATGAATTATATATATATATATATATATATATATGCACAATGGAAATGATATAGTTTGAAAACACGCTATTCCTATTTTATAATATAGTTATAGAAGAGAATCATTTCCTTGTGAATGTATTTCTGCATAAAAATATGAATTTAATTTTGAAAAGTTTGATGCATCAGATTTCTTCTTTGTAGATGAACAAATAATTTGAAAATATATTATTTGTATTCCCTTCTTTTGTGCCTCTGTGCCATTTCTAAATAATGCAGTCAAAAAATTGAAAGTTTTGACATATTGAGATAAATTATCCTTACTTTCAGCCTGCATGCCAAATCTGTATATATATTTTTCCACCTCTTGACGCTCTTTTGAATATTTGCTTCGTCTTTTGCTGATATATATTTTTATTTCATCAAAATTCCTTCGGAACAAATGTTAATAAATTATTCAAAAGTTGATTGCAAATTTTCTATTCTATATCCACGATGCATATAAACCTTAAACCATTTAAAAATTGCTTTACTACTAGTGCTAAATTACCTTAATTAGTCAGATTTCAAGAAATAATAGAAAAAGGCATAACGAATAACTATTTTTAACTACTATAAAACTATTTCCATACGATATATGTTATACAGTATACTTCCGTCAAACATTTCAGAAGACTTCCTCTGTATTGAGCAAGTTCTTGGCTCATGTAATATTTATTACCTCTTGTACTATGAGCATTACTGAATACTTGATACAGAAGAAAAATAAATGCTCAGAAGCCAGTTGAAAATGTAAAGAATTAAACTATAGATTTTGTAACAACGACATACTGTATCATAAAAGATATTTCTATATTGCCGCATATAAAATTTCGGATAGGGTTAATGCATAAAACATTCTTAGAATCATGGAATAATTCATGCTTTGAAATAATATCGTCACATGCTATAATACAGTCAAAAGAAAATCGAATTGAGATGTTCTTGTTCATTTAAAATGCCATCTTTGTAAAAGAATAAGAGCCCGAGGTGGCCTAGTGGTAAAGTGTTGGTCTCGGAGCTACAGGGTACTAGGCTCGAAAGTCGATTCCTCTGAAGATCCATCGAATATTGGGCCCGTTGCACGTTAATTGTAGGGGGTCATACGGCATTCCGCGGGTGCGGCGCGGAAGTTTGGAGAAGGGGTACCAACTGAGGCGTCCTTCTCCTCATCTGGCCTCTGTTTAAAATTACGATGCTCGTCCAAAAAATGGGACTTTAATATATAACTAAACTAAACTTGTGAAATAAAAAATTGTGATTTTCAATATATATGTGTATCATGTATTGCATACTGATAATGTATTGATGTGCGTGATTTTTTCTGTTACAGAGGTGACATTTTAAAACAACAAGGACACCTTATCTGATTTTTTTTATTTGTCTTGGTCACTTTTCCAATGAGCACAATATCCAAACCAGAAGTTGCACATGTGGTAGTGATGTGCTCTGTATAATATAAATATAAAACAAAAGTAAAAAAAGAAAGAGAGTATAAATAAGAAACAAAAGATTAAAACAATAACCATAACAATACACTTTTTTGCGTGCTCAACGCAACAGCATCAAGTGATTGCATCAACAGAAAATTACAACGATTTATATTTTAAAAAACATAAAATATAATTTAGAATGTAAAAGAAAAATATTCAAATTGGAAGGAAGGAATGAGAACCTGAATGACGAACTTTCTCGAAGACCACTCGCCATTGAAGTTCTAAAATGGACAAAATTTTCTGTCAAGGGTAAGATTATAAATCAAAAATATACCCTTTGTGGCCTGAATTTTGTCCGACCTCAATACAAGAAACATTTTGAAAAAAATCAAGAGGCAAAAAATCTTATTTATACTCTCTTTCTTTTTTTACTTTTGTTTTATATTTATATTATTTGTTTCTGTATTATATTAGAAATAGCTGCATATGAGCCTTACTATATAATACAAAAGAGTTTTAATTAATTTTAATTAATTTATGACTAATTAATTTAATTAACTTATAGTTGTTAAATTTTTTAATTATAACTGTTATTTCATGCTCTGTATAATGTGTTTTATATCTTTTCTACTTCATTTATCATTTTTGGCATATGTGGAGTTTTGACTAATATTTTATTGATTCCCCCGGGAGGGCAACACGAGTTCGTGAATGAGAAGCCGCCGGATAAGTAAGCGGGTTCTTGCTTCCCCTGGGGGTATAGAAATAGTGGTGTGGTCCTTAGGGCCCGTCTCCGAAAGCGGGTCGTACCACCGTAAAAGTGGGGGGGGGGCGCTCGTGATGGGAGCTACTTTGCGGTCGACTATAGTACCCGATTTTCTGACGTGGCGGCCGGTCTTTCAGTATTGACTCGGAAACCAATGCAGGGCGGGGTGTTTCTTTGTGATAATACTTAATTTGATCAGTTCAGTATTCTGTGTGTGCTTCATATGGGTGTTTTAAAGTTATCTATGAAGCATTGATTGTTTTTCATATCTTTAATTAATAACTTATATGTATATTTGTTTCGACGATCTTGTTTTAAAACTTTATAAAATACGTTTCTTTCGTTTCACAGTCCTTTAACCCTATGAGCCCTATCACTCCTCAAATCGCCCGTTCGACAGAAGCCGGACTCAGACGACTTCGGGCAGCTGGGTGAATTTTTTTAGGAAAAATGTAGTCCCTTTCTTTGTTCACAATTGATCAGGCAACCATAAGTTTCGACCTCCTGGAATTTCTGTAAAGAACGTGACGATTCCATTTTGTTTCTGTGAGCGAATAATACACTCCAGGTTTTTAGGCAATGGAAGTCTCACTCTAGCCGGGTTCAGAGGTTTAAACAGAAGCAAAATTTTAAATTATTCCAGTTAAATGTGCTTCTGACTCCTTAAAATTTAATAGATCATCTTTACATACAGGATAAATTTTCTGAATCAACAATACTAATGATATTATTTATAATTTCTTGTACACATGTATTTGCCGAAAAGTAGCCAAAACTTCCCAATCCTTAAACAAATAAGATACAGATTAGTGAGCAGAATTTCTTAGCTTTGCCTTCAGATTCGTGATTTTCCTGTATGGTCAAAAGCGGAAAACTTTCTTGTTCTGAAGTCCTGTTTCTACAGCCATTCTTTCTTTTCGTCAAAAATTCAGTATATACTTAAATAATAAATTAATTGACAACAACCTGAAGAATATTGCAAATCAGTGATTTTAAATAAATATATATTACATCAAAAAAATTTATTCTAGTGGAGAGTCTCCGAATTTGGACATCCAGGACCTCTTTTAATGTACACTGATGGAGAAGTAATTTTAATGAAAAATAAGTAGTAAATTTTTTGTAGTTTTTATATTCACAACAGTGTAATTAACTTTTTATGAAATAGACTTTAAATTAGGAAAAAATTGCATAAAATATGTGTCATCGGTACAATAAAGCAAACCGGTTACCAAAATTGAACTACTAATTTATTTTAGGACAATGAAAGCAATTTTTTTACTCTGAAATTCACATCAGGACACAATGCATGAACCCAAATATGACATTTCTGTGCACTATATCATTTCTTTTTCTTTCGTTGTTTCCTCACAAATGATAAACATCTTTAATTTTTATACTTTTTTACCAACATTTGATAGCTTTCGTGTCCTTTTATTGGTTTTTTGCTTTGATTTGCTCCAATTCCAATTTATGAGGACTACTAGTAGTGATACTTGCTTTCTGATCAAGTTCTGTAGTTTAAGATAACAATTTCATTGATTTAAACATTCTAATTTAAGCAATCGTTTGTTGTCCAATCCAGGCAACTTTTGGACAAAAACAAAAAATATCCTCTAACCTTATTTTAAAATTATTTTAAAAATCAATATAGTAGAGTGTAGCCTAACAAGTTTTTTATCTGAGAGTATAACATATTTTCCTACTTAATTTTAAACAGCATCAGAGTTTGTTGCCTATTGTTAAAATAATTCATTGATGATAAGTAAATCTCAACACTCGTCTTAACAGCCTTTCATTTCTTATGATAATCATTGTGGTTTTATATCTTTCTCCTATTGTTTTCAGCGCCTCACGCTTTTACGATTTTTGATCTGACCTCGAGATTTTTGAGAAAAAATTATTTTTTTCGTTTTTAATGCACTGGTAAAAGCATTTTTATATTTATTATTTTCTAGTTTTTAGTCTTTAATTTATGACATAAGTCTATTTTTACTGATGGGATATCTTGATCGTACAATTGTTCACGTCTGAAGAGGAGCCATGTAATATCCGTGTTGTATCCAATTGAGCCATTAACCCTTTTGCAATGTTTATATTTGATCTTAGCATTACTTGAAGATGAAGATCTCTAGTTCTTGAAAAATACTATAGATGGCGCCCCGAAAACCTACCGAATGCAAACTTAATTTTGCGAATTTTTCTTTTAGTATTCATAAGTGAGAGCTTTAAAATTATTAAAATATTTCATTTTCATCAAGACCCAATAAATATACAAAATTTCAGAACTCTAGTGCATTAAGAAGTGAGTGAAAATTCGATCACATAATTCCAACCTTATATACATACAAACATGAAGCATTTCGAACTTAGTAAAAGCGTTTAAAAAATAATATCATGCACCCCATTTACAATGTTACTACATAATTTTCCTATTTTACGGCCCAAATTTTGAATAGAATTGAAGTTATAATTCCAGTCTCATCTAGGCGCCGGTTCAGGACATTTGCATTTTATGATATTATATTTTTTCATTCTGTGTGATTCCTTATTGTTGTGTTGTGTAGAGTTTTCTTGGATTTCAGATAAAGTCTTTTTTCCCCAACTTCAAGCGGGGAGTTTCGTCTGAGGAGGGTCATTCACCTTTTTCGTCGTGGGTGGGTGTTTGCGTTTTTTTTCTCCTGACGGAATGCCCCGTTCCTAAAGAAAATAAAAAAATAGAGGGGTTCCTTCGTGGGAGTGACTGCAATTTGTTGTCGTCTGTCTCAGACAGAGAGGTTTTGGCTTGGAAGAAGAGAGGGCCCTGCCCGTTGGCCCTCGGCCGGGGTGCGGAGCTTCTGCGGAGGAATGGTTGTCGGGCCGGGCTGGAGATGCAATTTTTTCTTTTAACAGTTAACCCGGATGGAGACTGATGCTCCTGTGCTGCAACGCTTGCTAAGCGGGGGATAAAGAAAAGGCAATTTCTAATGAGGGAAGCCGTGCAGATTTTGATATTCAGTGAGACCACTATGCCTGCGAAACAAACACCTCAGCAGCCAAATGAAGGAAGGAATGATGAAGTCGGTCCTGCTGGACCCTCCCTCGGACCGTCCGGAGTTGGTAAATTTTAATACCTCATCGTGCCGTGTCTTAGCCGTTTTCTTCATTGTACCCACAATATAGAACTGGCGCTACGCCATGTCCTGTCAGTTCTGAAATTCAGGATCCGTTGAGGAATCATACTCAACAATAGCCCCTGTGAAACTACAGTTACCGTGTATTATATATTTTTCTGATGCACACATTACTAAAGAAGTTGGTATCCAGTGCACCGTCATATCCGACCTGGAATATGAACAGTTAAGTGTTTGACTTTTAAAATTTTATCCTGACTATGTAAAAATAAATATGGTATTCCTAATTGTATTTTAAGGGGTAGTAATTGATAATAGTTAAATTAACGAAGTAAAAATTGGTAATTGGAAGAATTATGAGGAACTATCGAAGAGTTAATTTGATATATGGAAGTCATGATTAATGGTAATCATATAGATGTTGCTATGCGTAATTTTGAATAATTTGTTTATGTGAAATATATATGTGTATTTATATTTTTAAAAAAATGCAAGTAATGTAAGATAAATATTAAGTCATTCAGGATTCAAAGAAGTGCTAAAAATTGATATATACATGTGCATAAATAATAATATCTAACAAGTTCAACTCCATATGGATTTAAGTTTTCCCGTGTGGATTTGACTTGGTGATATAATTAAAATTAATTGGTTCTTATTGCAGTTTAATCGAAAGTTTAAATGATTTGCAATGATTTTCTATAGATACATGAACATTTACTTATTTTTTTATTATTGTGTGTTATTCCATTTAGTATTAATGTTTGTATTTTGATATTTATGTGAAGTATTAACCTTGATTATAAGGCAAAATGAGTTATGAGAATTTTGTTTGTAAGATGATAGAGTTAATGTTGATTTTTAATAAATATATTAGTTAAAAGCAATTTGGTCTCTGATCTTTCTTCACTACCTTAATGACAATGATGGAGGTAGCTATTTGGAATGTTCCTGGGTTAGTATTTAAAATATAACATCTCTAATTATAATTATATAAAAAAAACACAACGCAAACTAAAGATCTTTATGAATTGTTTTGGTGTTGAATTTGGTGATTATTTTAAAGACTAATTAAGAACTGAAATTAAAATTGAAGTTATGCTAATTTGTGACTAGAGATAAATTAAGTATTTATATGTTCAAATGCTGTTATACTTGCCTTGCACATGTAAATATGATTTAAGATCTAAGATGCTATGAATCTAAAGGTAAGTGAATTGAGTAAATGGAGTATTGTTTTTTTGAGTTATCTAGATACTGGGAGTAAGAAGGTATAATTAGTAAAAATTAAAAGGTTTATAACTTTGTATTAATTTAAAAGTTCATAAATTGCACTAAATAAAAAAATTCATAAATTTGTACTTCTAATAATAACATCTATATAAAAAGTAAATAAATTAAAGATAAATTATTACGACAGTTGTAATGTTCTGCCTGTATTTGAATTGCAACTGCTTTTATGAGCTCGAATTCCCCACCATCTGTATCGGTGCCTTATAGCTTCTGAATAGGTTGTGTCACTGTGGGGAAATAAATAAATCCCCGTATGTGGCGTGGAAATTTGGAGGATGGAATACCAGTTTAAATGATCCCGTCATTTGATGACGGTTCAAAACTAGGAGATCCATTCTAAAACAGCTCCCGTGAAGCTTCAAAATGGGGGTTAAACTGCCCGAACTAAACATGGAAGGGATACGTAGGAATAAAAAGAAACGAACAGGCTGACAAAGCTTCGAAATCGGCCTCTCATTTTTAAACACAACCATCCCACTTTGCAATTTGAAATAACATATGGAGATAAATATCTACTTGAATTAGCAAAATAAATGGAGTTTGGAAAATAAAAATAAGTTACATACTATTAAATCTATTGTAAAAAACTTTCCTTCTTTAAATAACAGGAAGAGTGACACGGTCTTAACACTTCGACTCCTAAGCAGCCCGTAACCGGTCATGCAACTTCTGTACTAGTGGGGAGGATTTCGGACTGTTGTTGTTCCGAAAGGGGGGAGAAGGCAGTTGGGCGAGTATTCATTAAAGGGACACTTAAGTGAGAGATAAGAGATGAGATGAAAGGCCTTCTATTCATATCTCCCACCACCTGTAGAGAGGGGGAACAGGGCGGACGAATCCATTCCACAGATCAATTAGTAAGCAAACCTCCGTATACAACTGTACTCAGATTTTGAGAACTCTTAGTAGTCAGAGGATTAACTCGTCTACGAATCGGACACACGAGATTCACGCACAAATATCTACTGCTTAGTGATCAAATGCCTATGTGTCTAAACTGTGATAGTGACATAACAGTTCTCCATATCTTGATTGAATGTCCTGTTCCTACGGCTCAACGCATTCAGCACTTTCAAAAGACAGCAGTTACTCTTCCAATGTTACTTGGTAGACAACCACATGTTCATCTTTTTACTTTTTTAAAATCGATTTTTTAAACTCTAGGTTTTTTTACCATTATTTTCTGACTTAAATGTCAGTTTGTCAGCGATTACCTGACACAGTTTAGTTCAATTTTCCATTAAACGAACAGGAATTTTAAACTTAATTTACCTTACAAAAAAGCACCTGTTTGGCGCAGCATAGCCTACAAACATAGCCTCTTGTGCCATAAAACACGAAACAAACCAAACCAAACCATGGGCGCGATTGAACCCGTCATGAAAAGTTGAGTTTCAAAAGGCTTTCTTGCCCTGTGTACTAGATATTCTCTACTCGATCAAACCCCCCTGTAACCCAGTTTCCATTTAAAAGTAAAAGTATGCAGATTAAAATCCACCTCTTAATGATTTACTGTAGCAAAAATACTGCTAAATAATCCATTTCAAGCCCAGAAATTTATGGCCTTACGAAGTTAGGAAACCATCAACTATTTTTAGTAAAATGACTTCCTATGTTAAAGAAGACAGAGTTGCTGTGTCGGAGACCTATATAAATGCATAAGCACGAACATTTCTCTGTTTTACATAATCCATGACATGAGAGGTAAGTTTTAAAAGTGGGTCACATGTCGTTGAAGTAAAAATATATCTGCATGAAAAATCATCACTGAAATTCATATGAGTATCGGTATTACAAATACAATCGAACCTGCATATATCGAACTTGAAGATTCCTGGAAAAAAGTCGATATATACAAATTTCAACATATAGAAATAAATATTGCACTTTTGCATCACTTTCTAACTGAAAACAACTATTCATAGTTATATTTTCTGGGTTAAAGAAGACTTAAAGAATTAAAGTTTCAAAAAAATTTATTTAAAAGACAAAAAAAATAACAATTATTTTTCCAAATTGTTGATGCCGAACTCGTCGAAATTTCTTACTCTTTTTGCTGCGTCTTTATTTTTAATCCCGCTTTCTACGCCTCTTATTAAACTTCTGACTGTGTAATTTTTTAAATCACTATTTAGATGCAACGCGTGCAAACGTGTTGAAATACCCTTGAGTCAAGCGAGTTGTTATTTATATGCAAAGCTTTATTAGTATAATATGAATCAACGCTATAAAAGCACTAAGTAAACCATTATGCGTGAAATCTGCAGGATACAGCAGAAAATAGACTTGTTTCCAACCCGCGGAAATCGCGAGATATGCATTCAGAAAGTTAAGATGAATTTATCTTTCACTTTTTAAGATTTTCGCTTAGGGGCCATACTCACTATAAGACATATAAAGCTGAACTTAATTAAAATTAAAATTCCCTCAAAATAGAAAGTAAGAAGCAAGAATGCATAGATTCATCTGCATTATTTTACTTTTTCATAAAACGACTTACTATACTCTTCAAGATTTTTATTGCAATAAGAATCGGTGAAACTATTTTTAATTCCTTCTAAGAACAGAAATGAAGGTCAACTTTTTTTTAATGCCTAGAATAGCATATCATATTAATTATATCGAAACTTTTGTTCATGTATAGAAATTTTATTCGGTACACAAAAGCTATTTTAAGATCCAAGCAGAATATTAATGTACTGAAATCCTGCAAATATTACAATACATAGAGATTTTTTGATATTTGGGCATTTCCAATGTATTTCTTATTTTATGTAAGAGATCTCCATCATCCAAGATTATTTTGCTCCATATATAGAAATTTTATAACTCTATAGGAACGGTGTTTCTTTTGAAAATCCAAGATTCCTGGAAACAGTTCGATTCATAGAAATTTCCCATATACGGCTGTATTTCATATTTCACGTCAGAGGTCAAAATTATCAAGAAGCAAACTTGTGTTATCTGCTTTTATAAGAATAAAATTTTATCCAATTTGTAAAATCCATAGTATTTAATGTTAACTGCTATACATATTATCCATACATTGCATCAGTAGCATCCGTATGTATATCTCCTACTAATCACCATGTAAGATTAAGCCCTAACAGTATTGCTCTGAAATTATTGATATTCTTCTGAATATTGAATGCAGATGTATTGAAAATGAAAAGGAATGACACAGACTGAAACGGATGGAATACATTTTAGCAGTGGTTTAAATGTTTTTTCCCACGAGACATACTAAATATTTAATTAAAACTAAACAGCGACCTTACAAAAGGCTGAGAATCTCTATTTTAAGTAATGATGCTTATACAGCTTCATTTCCTAGCATCATTTTAACAAATATTTTCTGTCTGCTAGTTTTAAATTTTATTTTGTTAAATTTACTCTAAATGTATGCGAAGAATGTTATGGTATTATTATTTTTTCCTGTTGCAATATGGTGCTAAAGATTACATGTTGATTTATTATAACATCGTTCGTTTTTCAGCTAGTCTATAGTTGAGTCCCAATTAATTATTTTCATTAACCTTGCTTTTTATAATTAATACAGTAATATAATATATATCTTTGTTACGTTCCAACTAGTAAGTTTTTCTAAGAAGTAAAAAATTTATTTTGTTCAGATCAATAAATAATAGACTAATGCTTAATTTTCAGAAATATTTTCATTTTTGTAGTTTTATCCTTTCACGAACAAGTAGGCAGAAGAATTTACTTTAAAGTGAATTCTACGACTTCAATGCGATGATTAAAACATCATTAGCTGTCACAGAGCCAGATTGCTTACTTTATCCGTCTTTAACGAACAGCTTCAACAACTTTGTATTTTCACGTTTTTTAATCATCTGAAATTAATAAGCTTGAAGACTTGGGATTCTGTAAAGCTGTTGTACTCCATTGAAAAAGTTCTTGTTTCCTAATCAATAATGAGGAGTATTTAAGTGCAATCAAACGGCTTGTTTAGATGATTGATCGTGTGGATAAACGGTCTGAATGTTCCAGTTAAAAGTGGGCATTTATATCACTCTGCTAAATTTTCGGATGCTATAATTCGTGCCTGCGATTATCAGCGGGTAAAGTAGCTGCATTTTTTCTTGTTTCTATTTTATCAACTAATCATTTTTTTTGTAACCTTCTTTTAAGTTAATAACTTGATTGACGTATGTTTTCGACTTGCTTTATTCTCATTTTGGTATCACTAGGGACTTACCCCCTATGCATTCATTTTACTAAATTTATTTGTTTCAATATGAATACTAGTATGATTTTTTCTTTTATTATACAGTACATTAAAATTTTTGATTTGCAATACCCTGTCAAATGTATTTTAATCTCTATATTTTTAACCTTACAACTTCTTTTAATTCAATAAGTATTTTATGATATTGCATGGGCAATGATTAATTTTTCTTCAAGATTAACATTTATTTTGTAACGAATGTATTTTTTAGTCCCAAACTACAAACATTAAACTTGCTGTAAATTGTAAATATTTTCTTCACTTACTGATCTATTCCCCTCTTAACGCAATAATTTATATTCCAAGTTAATAATGAATAAACTTAGTTTTCATTGTTAAGATTTGCTGGAATTTAACATTTCATTTAAAAGTATTATCTGTTTTTAAATTAAAGTAATCGCCTTGACATTCATTATTATTGTGCTTCCTTCGAAATTCTCTTTCAATTTTATATAATTAACTCTCGTTTTTTTGTAAATATCAGTCAATTATCATAACTTTCTGCAAATACAAAGTCCTATTTTTTCACTTATTCTATTCACTGATTGGCATGATGATTAGTTTCATATATATATGCTTCGTGTGACGATTGTTAAATCAACTTTGTAAATTTTACATCGCGCCTATCTAATGCCATACTTCACCTAATGGATGAATAAGTTTAATTTTGTAATACAAACTTTAAACTTTTTTTTTAAATTTTAATTTGAATACTTAATCTTACTGAATTTACAAATACGTCTATCACTTACTTCGTAGAGGTAACTAAACAAGATTCCGCTTAGAAAGTAAAGCATCGAGGGCCAGAGCAACTTTTAAAATGAAACAGTTTCGAAGTCTCTGTGTCTCAGAATTGCTTTTGGCTCTTCAATCTTGTTTCAGATGTCAACGCCACTCAACGAATAACACATACTTGGAGACAGAGAGGTAGTTTTGCGATTTCAATAAGATCATAGTGGCCGTGCGCTGATCTCAAAGTCGGGGATTTATTTTTAGGCTTCTTGAGTTCCACGTGACACCACTCAATTTCAATTTAGAAACACTTATTTGATTTGCCACTTTTGCTTTCTTTATGGGAGAATTTTATTCTTCATGTTATTTACTTGTATCGACTTCGCAATCGTAGATCGGATTTCCAACTCGGTTTCGAAACTCTCTGAAATAAAAAAAAACTTTTTCGTGTTGTTACGTACACCCTTCATGAAATCTCTTTTTTCAGATTCTTTGTTATATAATATTTAGTCATTGTGTGCTGTTTATATGGAAGAAATATTTTGCTGCGTATATTGTGAGTCATATGTAGACATATTTCTGACAACTATATAGTGGTGATCTTAAACACTTATGTGTAAGAATGCATATATTAAATTATTTGTTATATAACTCAGTAATATAATCTTTCTTTTGTAATCCCTTTATGAATTTAGTGTTTTCAAACGCATGGAATTTTTTATTTCTATGCTTGAATTTTAGAGCCGTAGTGAGAAATTCAATTCAACTCATGCGTTCATTTCACTGTTTGTTTCATTAGTTTGAGTTCTACCATCTTCAGTAGTTATTCTACAGACGTCAAGATGTTGAGAAAAATATTGTATTGTTTGAGAGATAAATAATGATACACTTTTACATTAAAGCCTACTATTAATTTGTACTAAATTTCACTCATTTGTAATATAAGGTGATATTATTTCGTAGGTAAATGAGTTTATGTTGCTTATTTTGGTAAAATAAGTTCACTAAAGAAGCTACGTTTCTATGTTGCTTTTCTAAGATAAAAGAAAGGTAATTTTATATCTTAAAAATTGTTAATATAAGAATTTTACTAGATACACATATTTTGTACTAGTAGATTAAATTTTTTATAGTGTTAGATTTTAATGCTGACAAAGACTAAACTGCGTAGTTTTTAAAATCATAAATCTTTGTTGACCTGGCATTTTTAAGATTAAAATATTTTTAAAAACTAGAAAGCCGTCATTTCGGAGAAAAGGTTCAATTCGGATAAACTTGTGTTAGCTGCATAAAGGAAATTTCTTCTTTGTAATGGTTTCTTTCCCCGAATTTTTCTGAGTTTAACGCCTGCGGGGTTTCTTTTGAAAACTTTACGGTCTGAGAAATTTTTAATATTTCAGAAGTATCCTTTTGGGGATGCAATTGAAGGAAAAAACCGCGGTTAATGCTTTTCATTTCATAATCCACGCTATCCATTTTCGTATAATTCATAATATGCTGCATGAATAAAAAAAATTGCGAGTTCTTTACTCTAACAAGATGCTGAATATGCATGATGGAAAGACATCACGTTTCTAGTGCTCTGTAACTAAAAGTATAGGATTCTTCAAAAGAAAATTTGCTCCAAAATTCATGTGATATTAAAAACAGCGAGTTATATTCTTAACAAAGTTAGTTTTATGAAACCTAGGGAATGTTATGCAATATTCCAGAACAATATTTTTCAGAAAAATGTTGCAGAATTTTTTTAAGAATTCTCATGAATATGCACCATTCCTTTAAAAAAGAAATTCGAAGAATTTAACATACAGTGCAGAGTTATTATAATTCATTCATTCAACGACCATTACAACTCGAGCTCTACCTTTATGTATATAATTCATTCAATGAACGACCATTACAGCACCTTTTTGTTTATTATCGGAATTCATTCATTGAACGACAATTACATGACCGCTCTACTCTTTTATTAATAATTCTTTCATTGAAACGACCATTGCAGCTATCTCTGCCTTTTGTTATATAATTCATTCATTGAAACGACCATTACAGCCAGTTCCTTCTTTTGTTATTACAGATGCGGTTCGTATTGAACGACCATTACAGCCAGCTCCTACCTTTTGTTATTATATTCATTCGATTGAACGACCATTACAGCCAGCTCTCGCCTTTTGTTATATACAATTCATTCATTGAACGACCACAACAGCTTTACCTTTTGTTATTATAATTCATTCATTGAACGACCATTTCCAGTTTACCTTTTGTTTTGCACTAATTCATTCATTGAACGACCATTACAGCCAGCTCTATCCTTTTGTTATTACTAATTCATTCATTGAACGACCATATAAGCCAGTCTACCTTTTGTTATTGAATTCATTCATTGAACGACCATTACAGCTAGCTCTACTCTTTTGTTATTACACCATTCATTGAACGACTATTACAGCTAGCTCTACTCTTTTGTTATTATACCCATTCATTGAACGACCATGAGCAGCCACTTACCTTGTTATTATAATTCATTCATTGAACGACCATTACAGCCAGCTCTACCTTTGTTATTACACCATTCACAACGACCATTACAGCCATATTCTACTCTTTTATATTATTATAATTCATTCATTGAACGACCATTACAGCCAGCTTCCTACTTTTTTGTTATTATAACGGCCCATTGAACGACTATTACAGTTTCTACCTTTTTGTTATTAATCATTCTTATTGAACGACCATTACAGCCAGCTCTACTCTTTTGTTATTACACTATCATTGAACGACCATTACAGCCAGTTTCACTTTTGTTATTACAATTCATTCATTGAACGACTTCATTACAGCCAGTTTCCCATTTTGTTATTAATTCATTCATTGAACGACTATTACAGCTAGCTCTACTCTTGCTATTACAATTCTATTCATTGAACGACCATTGGCAGCCATACAAATTTACCTTGTTATTACAATTCATTCATTGAACGAATTCATTACAGCCAGTTTCATTTTTTTGTTATTACAATTCATTCATTGAACGATTCATTACAGTAGTTTACTCTTTTTGTTATTACAATTATTCATTGAACGACCATTACAGCCAGCTCTACTCTTTTGTTATTATAATTCATTCATTGAATGACCATTACAGCCAGCTTCCTACTCTTTTGTTATTACAGCAATTCATTCATTGAACGACCATTACAGCCAGCTCTTTTGTTATTATAATTCATTCATTGAACGAGACTATTACAGCCAGTTTCTCATTTTGTTATTACAATTATTCATTGAACGCATTACAGCAGCTCTACCTTTTTGTTATTACAATTCATTCATTGAACGACCATTACAGCCAGCTCTACTCTTTTGTTATTATAATTCATTCATTGAACGGACCATTAGTTAGCCTTCTACTCTTTTTGTTATTACAATTCATTCATTGAAATCATTACAGCTGCCAGCTTCTATTCTTTGTTATTACACTATCTATTGAATGGACTATTACAGCCAGCTTCACTCTTTGTTATTACACTATCTATTGAACGACTATTACAGGCTAGCTTCACTTTATTATTACAATTATTCATTGAACGACCATTACAGCCAGCTTCTACCTTTGTTATTACAATTCATTCATTGAACGACCATGCCAGCTCTACCTTTTGTTATTACAATTCACTTATTAAATTTAATCTATTGCCAGCCAGTTTCCACCTTTGTTATTACAATTCATTCATTGAACGACCATTACAGCTAACAAAGCTCTACTTTTGTTATTACAATTCATTCATTAAGAACGACCATTACAGCCAGCTCTACCTTTTGTTATTACAATTCATTCATTGAACGACCATTGCGCCAGCTCTAATTTTTGTTATTATACACTATTCCATTGAACGACCATTACAGCCAGTTTTACCTTTTTTTGTTATTATAATTCATTCATTGAACGACCATTACAGCCAGCTCTGTCTTTTGTTATTACAATCCATTGAACGACCATTACAGCCAGCTCTTACCTTTTGTTATTGTTACCCATTCATTGAACGACCATTACAGCCAGCTTCCCATCTTCTTGTTATTACACCATTCATTGAATTAACGACCATTACAGCCAGCTCTACCTTTTGTTATTACAATTCATTCATTGAACGACCATTACAGCCAGCTCTACCTTTTGTTATTACAATTCATTCATTGAACGACCATTAGAGACAGCTCTACCTTTTGTTTTTGGAGAGTAAATTGATCGTCCAGGAAGAGAGAGTTGTTATAACTAAACTTCGCCTATTGAGTAGGCCCTAGAGTCGTATTCCTACTTCCTCCACATTTATGACCGGCAGTCCAAATGGACATTGAGACAAATTGGATAACTAACCTTCCACTCCCCGCCACGACAATTCTAGCCGGTAGCATTTAGTTTCGGCGTGGAGCAGCCGAATCTGCGTGACGTGGAGCGGAAGTGAATGACCAGTCGTACGTGCCTCCGCAAGTCTCCAGAACTTATGTTTTGTGATATCTTCCCTTGGTTTAAAAGGCACTGTGTGTATTTCGTCATTTACTCTAAATGAGATCCAGAACCGTATTACCAAAGCTTTTATGAACATAGCCATGTCAAGCTCCAACGTCTTTGAGGGAAAATTTTACTACCGTACAGATTGTGTTACGTTCCGAAAGGGAGACACATAGAGCTTTTGTAATTATTCGGAAAAAATATTGGCATGTTTCTGACTTTTATGAGGCATTGTTTATTTTCATAGCTGTAACATTTCTGCAATGTAGAGAGTCAAATCCCAAATTATTTCCACATATTATCGAAATAAATAAAAAGAAAAGTTAAATAATTATTTGAAACATTAGAAGAATTGCTCTCTCCTTCATACAGCAATTTGATGATGTGCATTAGATTCAAAATTTGATATAAAACGTGTCAATTTATGTTTTAATTGTGTGAAATTGAATTAATCACATTAACTTTTTTCGAATCAAAATGGCTAGCTACACTGCGTTTGCCAACTGATTTTGAAAAGTTTGATAGGAGAATATAGTTGCCAATGTTACTACTTGTCTCTCAGAGAAAACACACTACTTAAGAAGCCCTGCTCTATATTTTCGAGAAGGATTTTTTTTAAATAAATGTAAGTGAAAATATTTATAGTTCTGTTTTTTAAAAGCTTTGAATATGTTTCAGTCAAGTAGTATTGCTGAATATAGCCACTTGCAACAATTGCTCAATTGCCTACATGAAAAATATTGGTGATAAAAACAAGAAAAATCCTCTTTTCAGTTAGTTTCTGATTCCTGCAGATGTATTAAAAGGACCCTTTAAGTGGTATCAGTGGGAATAAAGACAGAGAAAGACAAAGAAAGTGTTAGATTTTTAAATGACAGCACACTGTCCAATGTAACCGAGGAACTCGAGAATCAGTTGAAAAAATTCATATTATACTGCTACGAAAAGGCTTTTTATTTTCGCGTAACCCTTGATTAGCCTTTTTATTTTCGCGTACTCCCTATTATCGTATCTCCACCTTCAACCATCCGTCTATATAAAGCTGTTTTTATCAATTATGTTAAGGGCCTATATGAGCTAAAGTGTCAAATGACTAGAATTTATAACATTTGCAGGACTTATATTTCCTTTTACATTTTCTTCAATTTTTACAATAGCATTAATTCAACGTCAAAATAGATGAAATCAATACTGTAATAACTACGCAATAACTTATAAGGATAGCTAAAAATTATACTTCCTTTTGCTTTTTCTTTCTTATTTTGAGGATAGGTTAAAGACTTGCACAACTTTCGCTTTTTCTTTTTACACGAACTTGGAGAAACAAAATTTTGTAACATTTTTAATCCCTTATGTTTTCTTGTGTCCGCCATTACCGACATTGAGTTCGCGTACCCCCAACTGGTCCTTCACGTACCTCCAGGGGTACGCGTAACACAGGTTGGGAATCTCTGCTCTAACAAATTGAGATCACATTAAACACATCGGGCTCACAAGCAGTATTATTGGTAGGTTGGCTCTCTAAAAGTGATTGCATGGAAGAAAAAGACATTTTAAGTTACGTCGTAGCCAAAGTTTATCTGCAGCATAACAAGTATGCCATTCGCACTTTTAATGAAGTTTTATTTCATAATGTCCTATGTTAGAAGAAATCGACACTTTTAGTGATGGGTCAGGGCCGATTCAAGCAAAAGTACACACTTTGTAATATCACTTTTTCATCTCTTAAAGTCAACAGGCATTTCTTTGCCGCAGGTCATGATAAGGGTGCAGTTGATAGGGTAAGACGCAGTGGGAAAAGGGTTGAGAACAGAGGAATAATGTTAAAAAAAAGTACCTCTTTACCAAATGATGTCAAATCATTTGCTGAATGTGCAAATCACATTTGCAATGGAGTAGAAGTAATCTATTGTCTAAAAGAGGATACTGAAAGGGACATTGCTGCCTTTGAGGAAGGGGTGTAAAAAATAAAAGGTATAGAACACCGCCCTCCTACCCCCGAGCCTGTAACCATTATGGCTACTGAATGGTTAAATTTTAGTTGATCTTGGTCTGTAACATTATGAATAAGACTCAAGAGGAAGATATTGCAGCATCAATAAATTAGCGACTCTTTCACCAACCATGGTGGCAGCTATCATATCGGTTTGCCGTCTTAAATCTAATACCAAATTTAGCGAGTAATTGCTGGAAAAAATTGACCTGGCGAATACTTGGCGTTGGTGCCGAATTCTCGAGACTTACTATTTGTTTCGGAAACCCGCGTCTATCACTGATGGATGAGTTCACTCCATAGTGGGGTGATACGCAGTGAATATGAAGAGAACTTTTCCGGAGTTCTTTGTGATGCCAGATTTTCTTTCCAGTGAGGAAAAAGAAGAAAAAAAAAGATAGCTGTCGTTTTGACCGCTGTCTTTTAATGACTGAAAAAAAACACAATTTTCATTATTTGTTTCCTAAACAATTTTTTTTAATACATTCTGTTATTAAAGTTTACATTTTCTTCACGTTAATTTCCCATTCATCCCTTTACTTTGTTTTATATTTTTTTATGATTGAGAAAATGCAATACAAAATCAATCAATTATTAATAAAATGCAATGAATACAAAATAAAGCACATTATACAAAGGAAATTTCTTAGAATTACACGAAATATTTTTAAATCCGTAATAAATATTGTAACTTTAAAAATATAAATGTTACAAAATTTATTTACTTACATTACTTTTTTTTACAGTTTCTACTCAGCGTTATCACTTTGCTTGCACAAGAGTCGCAAACTGGCTTTTTGGAATCACATCAAATGTCAATTGTTTTATTACTACATCGATTGATCTGATATTGTTTCCTGCTTGAGGCAGTTGGTCTATCATCTGTACCTGGACTGAAATCGGAAAGAGTAGATTTCTTATAGCAAACGTAATTGTTTCGCAGCTCATCAGCTAAGTTCAAAATATAATCACGACGCTTGATTATTTTTACCAAAAGCTTCTTTGTAAATTACCCAAGCATTGATACAAGCTGAATCGAGAATATTGAAAGAACCTTGTACCGGCCATCGTCGGGAAGCTAATTTAGTTGAATACTTTCTTGCCATCTGATCAAGTACCTGAACACCCTATTTAGCCCGAGTTATAAAATTTAATAACTTCATGAACCTTATTTTCATTGCATTCAACTTCGACTGTAGCATGACGAATGCTTAGCAATAGAACTTTTTTGTTTTTCTTTCGTTGGTATTCAGTCAGAGTAATATTACCGTGCTTGAGAACTTTGCTTGAATACAGGTCTAGCTTTTTGAGCTTGAATCATTCAGGCACTTCTTGCGTGTTGTAACTCGATGTTCATAGATGAATTTTCTTCATTTTCAAATTCAGAGAAGAAATCGTTCTTATGCGATATCTTTAAAATATTTGTCCAATGAATTTGGTTCACTTTCATTGACAGGAATATATGCATTTTGTGATAAATAAGATTTTTCCTCAGAACCAGAATCGGTTTCAGATAAATTATGCAACATTTGTAAAATTTCTTTTTGCGACAGCGTTCTTTAATAAATGGTTCTTTGTGACATCGTGAGAGAAAATATATGGCCAAACAGACAAAGAACATCCAATGAAATGAATATCTGCCATTTCAATAAAGCAGATGCTTCGAGAGCAAAAAGAATTGCTGAGAATTGCAATTTTCTCTCCCTCCCCCATTTATATTCCTTCTCATCAAATCATCGTCGCAGAACAAAACAGTAAAAGAGTAGAAAAAACAGCAGAGTAGACAAAACAAAAAATAGAGAAGAAAAAACAGCAGAGTAGACAAAACAAAAAATAGAGAAGAAAAAACAATATGGTGTGTGCTGTTTGTTTAGCGGTCCAAACGACCGCAGTCAGTCTTTGTAGGTATAAACATTTATAGTGTCGAAAATAACGAGCGAAAACAACTTATTTTCGTTATACATGTTTTTATGAATAATTAGGAAAAATCAAAGAACGAATAAGAAATCGAAGGAAAAAGTGAGGAAATACGACAATTTGAAATTCATTTGCGGTCAAAATGACCGCTACCCATCTTTCTTGTGTTAACCATTCTAATCTGATGTGAACATTTATCCTTCTTGATTTTTTATTCGAATTGTTTTCTTTTATTTCAAATTTGTATAATGTCTCTATAGCTTGCTTGATGAAAAATAAGCATCTCCTCCATCTTTCATTTAACCCTTATTTTGATTAAATCAAAGCTACTAGTCAATGGCACGTGCACAAAAGTCCAGAGAGTTTCCATATTTGAAAACAGACAGCGCAAACATTACTCTTCAGTTCCGAGACTGCCACTTTTGGACGATTTTACACCGGAAATGGGTGTCAGGCAATAAGTCGCATGAGCGCATTTCCTGAATCCTTCTTAATCACGCTCAGTAAAATGTAAACATCACCCTTTCATTCTTCACTTTCCCCCTATTTTGATGAAAATAACTTCGCCTGGCGCATGCGCAAAGGCACGAAGGGTTTCTGAATCCGTTGTTAAACAATATGTTCCAACTGTTTCCACAGAACGATATCAGTCATGAGGAATGGGGCTAATAATCTATGAGTGAAGGGGATCATTGCTCCCTTTTTGCTCTAACCATGTGCTGATCAGAATTTCAGTATGACTAGGCTTCAGTTAAGTCATACCAAAAATTAATTAATATAATATTTCTGATCGTAATGAATGTATTATAAAATTTGAGTGATGACACTTTGACGAATTTTATTAGTTTTCTTTGTGTAATAGTTTTTTAATGTGTGCATATATTTTTGGACACCCTGTATTGATTCAAAAAGTTTGAGCTCACTAAAGCACTTGAAGGCATTTAAAAATACTGTCATAACATAGCGCAATTACTAACTGAAAGCAAACAATTATTTAAAAAAGAACATAAATCAGGTTTTCGAATATTAGTTTTTTTTCTACAAAATACACCAAGGTTCCAAGAGACTGAATGCAAATCATTGCCTTTGTCAGAGCATTTTAAAAAGAAAGTTTCTTCTCGATTCAATTGGTATGTAGCCTCATGTTGATCTTAGTTTTATACAACTTTTCAGTATATTTGAACAGATACACAGCATTGAAGTCCATCCAGCCAAAGGCTTCTATATTCCATATGGTATTGATTTCCAAGAATCTTCTCAGACTGAGCAAAGAAGATCGATTTAGCTAAAAGAATACGAGGTTTTCTTCCAAGTGCTTCTCTTCCAAACACTTTCTCTTGCTTTTATAAAAGAAAAGTTGACATAGCACCCTTAAAATTGAAGCAAATATTGTTGCAGAATTGCTCCCAACCTATTAATCTCCAACTCTAACTTTTTCGCCTCTTCCGCATTTTTTTCTCCTTATTTTCAACATTAAATTGTTTTAAGTCCAGCCTTTGAATTTCTTTTCTTTTTAAGTGAAGACATTATTATTATCCAGTAATAGGGACATTCTCTGAAAAAGGAAGACAGAGATAGATTCTGCGCATGCGCATTGCGAAATGAAATGATTTGAATCTCCTGCCTATATATTCACCCAAAAATGGCGTCACTTGATTGTAAAGACTAAGAATAGGGACGAATTAGTGAGATTTCTTTCAATATTCTCTCGCGGCGAAACAAAAATTAATCTTAGACTTTTCATTTTATATTATCTTATTTCTCATCATTTTGATGGTAATGACATGCATTATTCTATACTTTACTATATGAAATTACCATCATATCTCACATTAGCTGAGAGATCATCATATATCTTTTTTTTTTGAAGAAGTGGAAATATTATTTCTTTATATTTCTGTTACCAGTTGCGCGAATGAGACTGACCCTTAGGATACTAAACTGAGATTTTCAGTGTAAATTTCTGAATGGACTATGCAGAAGATAATAGGAAATAGAACTATATTTGAAACCTTGACTCGTGAGTTATACGGAACAAAAGAGAAATGTAACGTAATTTGTGAAAAATTAGCATCGGAAGTATTTACTGTCGCTTGTGCATCTTGGGAGACATAGGCGGGAGAACCGCCTTAACTGAGCCAAATTTCTGCGTAGTTTGGCGGCCCATTAGAACCGTAACTAGGAATTTGAGCGCCCGTGGTTCAACGGAAATATTTATCTTATAAAATAATTGAAGAACAAACTATGATATTAAGTTCGAGCGTGCAGCCACCAACTTTATGATTAATAATATAACTTCTATTATACACGTAATGTAGGATTATCTCACTGTCTCTGAGCTGATATGCATGTTTAGGTAACATCACGAAATAGATGGTTGTCTAGTTACAAGCCCTTATAAAATTTATACCTTTACCTATTTAAAATTATTATTATAATAAATTTTTTGGTTCAAATTTAAAAGAAAATTGTTATAATAATTTTTTGGTTCAAATTTAAAACAAAATTAGTA
>BGPR01007754.1:4240-20374 GCA_013235015.1 Araneus ventricosus
GATGTTGCCAGTAGACGGGAGGCAATTAGAAAACGTGAAAGGAGAGTGGTTGAAACTGAAGAAGAAAGAAGCCGCCGATTGTCAACTATGGCACAACGTGGGCAGGAGAGAAGAGCCGAGGAAACAGAAGAACAAAGAAATAGACGATTGGCAGTAATGGGACAACGTAGCCAGCAGAGAAGAGCCGTAGAAACAGAAGAACATAGAAAAGAGAATACGTTTTGGGGGGAACGTAACGTTTACGTTAGCGACAATATATGTAAAAAAATAAATCGGAGGCAGGCATATGAAAATTAGTAATAAAAAGACTAGATTTGAAAGAATATTTACATTTCTTGGAGAAAGTAAGTGACAATATTTGTTGAAAAAAAACGGAGCCGGGCACATGAAAAAATATGGATCCGAAGGCCTCACGTGATCTCACTTCTCTCATTATTCAAGATTGCCCGTGCAACGCCGGGTCATGCAGCTAGTCTACTCTATTAAAATTCGAAGGTAAACAAACGTATGTATGTATGTATGTATGTATGTCCTCCTATCTTGTCACGAACCGCCGAACGGAGAAGCGCGCGGAAAGTACCAAAAGATGGGAATAATCCAGGGAAGCCGTTTCGGCCATTTATATTCCGAAATTTTAATTAGTGAAAAAGATATTAATTAAAAACTAATTGACAACAATGCTTTTCATTGTTTCGGATACTTTATAACAATACTTTTCATTGTTACAGCGCAATTCAAAATTTATTTTATTGTTGAAGTCGTTTACTTTAACGAACATTGTTACAACAACAATAAAAACGTGACGCTGACAGAAATAAAAAATGCATTGTTGGAAGTGTATAAATTCTTTTTTTCTCCCGTGATATTTTGTCACGTGAACAGAATCATTTTAACGAATTTACAGGCGTGTTTTGTTTCTGTAAAGTTATGTGCCAAAAGATATAGATTAGTTATGTTAGTGATTTTAATTATTATTCATTGATTTGATCAAGTTTAAATATTTCTGGTAGCTGCTATTTTAAACTGATATTTAGAAGTTACTATTTTTGGTTTGTTCAATTCACGCTTTTTCCGATGCCTAAAAGAAAAAGAGGAGTTACATGGGATGATGCCCGTAGACAGCAGGCAATTATGAAACGTGAAAGGAGAGTTGCTGAAACTCACGAAGAAAGAAACGGCCTATTTTCAACTATGGCAAAAAGTGGCCAGGACAGAAGAACAAATTAATGCCTATTGACAGTAATGGAACAACGTGGCCAGAAGAGAAGAGCGGAAGAAACCGAAGAACAACGAAATAGAGGATTGTCACACATGGCACAACGCGGGCTGGAGAGAAAAACCGAAGAAAACAGAAGAACAAAGAAATAGCCGATTGTCAGACATGGCACAACGTAGCCAGGAGAGAAGAGCCAAAGAAATTTAGAAGAACAAAGGAATGGTCGATTGGTAAGACAAGACGTGTCACGTGACCTCAAGGAATGACGCATTATAAGAGATAGCCCATTATAGAAACATTTATCATATATCCTATTAAAATGCGAACATCAACAGACGTATGTATGTATGTCCTTCTCACGAACCACTGAATCCTGAAACTAGCCGTAAGAACCAAAAGATGGAAAATAATCCAAGGAAAGTTAAAAAGATATTAATTAAAAACATCAAAATGATTAAATTGACGTGCTACCATCTATTGGCAGCATGGTGAATTCATTCACGGCGGTTTCTTTTTCCCCTATCATTAGTTTTCACATTAGGTGTTGCATTTTTTTTATTTCTTTAACGGAAGTTGGTATTTTTTTTGAGCGAGCTTCTGTGTTTGGATTTATTAACAATGGACAAAAATCGTTTTCCTGCATTTTTCTTTCTTTTTTGATGTACGGTGTTTCGCAACATTTACGTTTGTTGGGGGAAAATATTAATTCATTTTTATCCAGTTTTTTTCATTATTATTCAATTACGGGCAAGACGAAAATATATGTTTCTGGTGTTTAATTTATCAGTTTGGTGTACTTTTAAATTGTTTATCGTTTCTGTTTTTATTTCGTTTTATTTTTTCTTTTGCAAAAAAAATATCATGCTCATCTTTTTTAATTTATAAGCATTATAATTCTCGCGTTTTCATTCAAACCAAACTGCTTTAAGGTAGTAAAAAGGCTAGAACTGAAAGTTTTAATCCAACAAGAGAGGATTCAAAACAGATTTACGTTTTTTGGGGAAGCTTAGTGATAATATATGTAGGGAAAAAACAGAGACGGGCATATGAAAAAATGTGGATTCCGAGAAACGCTGGGTTATTAACTATAAGGTAATTAAAATGTTGGATTTAAAAATTTTAATTAAACAATATAGGATTCAAAGGAAATGTTTGGAGGAACGCAACGTTTACGTTAGCGACAATAAAAGCATATCCGACAGCGAAAATAAAAATATAGCGACAATAAAGAATAAACTGGAGGCTGGCATATGAAAATTAGTAATAAAAAGACTGGATTTGAAAGAATATTTACATTGGTTGGGGAAAGTAAGTGACAATATTTGTTGCAAAAAAACGGAGCCGGCATATGAAAAAATATGGATCCCAAGGCCTCACGTGATCTCACTTCTCTCCGCCCGGGAATATCCCATTATTCAAGATTGCCCGTGCAACGCCGGGTCATGCAGCTAGTGGATTATGAAAACTTGAATGTTACAATTACAGAAGTTAAAAGTTCTTAGCAGATATGACGATCATTGTAAAAAAAGCCTCTTTTGGGTTGTTCCGGAAAATGTATCCGAGTCATATTTTTTATTTTATGAAATCTTTACATACCTATGCAATGGTTTCTTCTGGCAATAAAATTATTTTGGAATGAAATTTAGATAAGCATTGCGAAAATACAAAATATCGCTTTCAGTCATAGAAAAAATTTAATAAATATTCGTTCAGAGGAACGAGGTTTTTATTATTTTTTGCAACCGCAGGTTGTTCAGAGTGTCCACTCTACTTGAGGCCCAAATGCTAGTTTCTAAATTGTTAGACATAGTGATATAATTCTAGTTGGAAAAAATGATTTAATTGACTGTTTTAAATTTTACGTTTGAGTCAACAAATTCACTGCTGAAAAAGAAGTTTTAATTTTTATCTAATCCCATGGTCCTATAAATATTATATAATAAAATATTCTTGACAGCCTAACACTTTAAACAAAAGAAGTTAAACATTTCTGAGGTCAAACTGAGCAAATGATGCAGCTGTGAATTTCATTATTTCAGGTTGCCGTGTGTTGATTGGCTCATCGAAAAATCCACTCTTGTGTGACTAAAATTGAATGACTTTGAAAGCTTTGAATACCGCTGTTTTTGACAATTTTAGAACATTCGAATGGTAGGAAGATCCTCCAATCAAAGATTTGGGACTTTAATTTTGTGAAATTTAAAGTCCCATAACTCTATGAGTTGTAATCGTAGAATAGGATCACATTTTTGTTAAAAATGTTAGTATCTCACGAATTTTCACTAAATATGATGAATAGAAGCTTGGGACTCTATAAAAATTTATTCGTATTTCTTCAGAACTAAATTTATTGGTTGAGCCTAGTTAAAATCTAATTCTTTCAATCACTTAAAGCATTATTCGAATTGAAAGTAATATTCATCAATAAATGTTTTGAAATTGTCTATTGAGCCAGTATTAGAGGAAAAACACTGTGTACATATTTATGACGAGTTATTCGGACGCATGGAGATTTAAAAAGTGGAAATTCCTCAAAATCATTCACATTTTTCACATCTTTTTGTTTCTTACGATACTTTTAATTTTTACTAAACAAGTCGCAAATTAATAAAAAGAGAAAAGTAAATGGCTATAGTACGTATTATAAAAAGGAATCAAAGCTTAAAGGAAAGTTTAAAAAGTAAAGACATGTTTTCTTATACTTATTTTAATTTTAGGCATTTTTTTCATCACCCGATAAAGTACATTTTTTCTTCTTTCTAGTTCAGGAGACTTTAAATACTTTTAATATGAGCTACTACGATTTTAAAGTTCTGTGTAAAATAATATTATGCGATGCCGGAAAATGGAAACTCAACAGCCTCACTCTGATTATGATTAATTAAAGCTATTTTTGACACTTTTTTCTATTAAAGAAGAGAAATATCAGAGAATAAAGAAATGTCATGAGATGAAAAATTAGATATAAATTCATAAAATATTGCTTGCAAGAATTAATATATGGAAGAAGCAATATTTTTTAATGCGGTTGTTTTTGAATTGTAAAAATATTTCAAAGAAATATTTCATTTTTTTTCAGTTGCAAAAGAGATTGAATTTTTGCTTTAAAGTTGCACAATTGGGGGATAATGGAATATTCAACTTACTCTAATTGGAAGTATTCGATGTGAAATAATTGAAATCTTCAAGCATGTAGTCTTGACATTTTGAAGGCACTCCACATATAGATCACTCATGAACCTGAAAAAAATGTTCTTGGAAATATGTATGTTCCTGAACTCGATACCTCGAAAGTGATACTCAGTTGACCAGCAGTTCTTAAACCTTATGTCCTCACGTGCTTGCTCGATAAGTCTTTTTCTTATTTTTTAATAACCTCTACTATCATACACCCTTTCCCCACATACCCCCAATTTTCTCTTCGCGCGAGGTAATTTTTAATGATAGGTAATATTAAAGGGACAAACGAGTCTTAAACCTTGACAAATGGTGTGGAAACTGTGAGATTCCATACATAATATCTCTGAAACAATGCAATTCACAACCTCACTTTTTTTTCTAGAAAAAAAATCTGTTCTTTCGTTTATAGTAAACACATTTTCAAACCTTTGTATTGGTATGTAGTTATTTGGGAGATTAATAAATATGGGTATAATTTTTAGAGGAAAAAATGAGATAGTCACCTTGCGCGCATGATTAAGGATAAACTATTGGTCTGAACACAATATTTTTGGTATCTAAGTAATTCAAATAGACTGTTGAAGAAATGAACGACAATTATTTAAGATTTAAATTTAATTCGTGTTTTATATGCCAACTTAAAATAAAATGCTAAAAATAATTAAAATTTTAACTTTTCTTATCCCCTAAAAATAATTTTTTGAGTAAATATATACAAACATTGTGTTCAATTTGTAGAACATAGCACAATACATATTCTGTATACATTTTATGTGAAAATATTTAATAATTCTTTAGATATTGTGTATATTAAAAAAACGCATTTTGAGATATAAGTCTTTAAAGAAATGGCCAGTTTCAATGTATATGTTGAACAGCTGATACATTTTCCTTCATAAATTTCATAATTATGGAAATATTTTACAAAATGGTTTTTTTTCAGAAATGACTGGGGAATAATCCTTAATCCTTATAATATAATAAATGCGAAAGTGTGTCTGTCTGTCTGTCTGTCTATCTGTCTGTCTGTCTGTTTGTTAAGCTTTCACGACCAAACCACAAAACCGATTTGGATGAAAATTGGCAGAGTTGTAGCTTGAAACCCAAGAACGGACATAGGCTAGGTGAAATCACGTTAAATTAATTATTTTTAACTACAGATTAAAAATAGTTAACAAAGAAAGCCCAATGACTCCGCAATTCGAGATGAAGATTTTTATTTTTCATTCAACTGTCACGTGATCCTTCAGGAATGCGAAAACATGTGGAATAAATTATTTTTAAAATCAACTATCACGTAATCATTTTTTCCACTGTAACGTCGGAACAAATTGTCCGATACAAATTATTTTTATACCATCTTAAAGAAAAAAATGTTACCTTTTCAATGATACCAATTTTATTTATGTGACATTTTTCATTCAATTTTTATTAATTTTTTAAATTTTACGTGCAGACGATTTTGAAATAACGCAAATTTATAGCTACTCAGTTGCCAGGAAATGGTTAGACTTTGAACTAATTTACCTTTATTTCTGAAAATTTTGCTTATATTTATAAGTATCCATAAAATAAGGCCGAATTTACATGTATCTGTCGGTCGGTCATAAGAACTCCTCCTAAACGGTGAACGGTAGCGACGTGAAATTTACACACGGCATGCTAGAGCATATTTTTAGGTCAAAGGTGTTATTTTTAACTTTCAGAGTTAATTAGTTCTTAAGATATTTAATTAAATAACAAACATTAGCCGCTTTTAAGCCTAATGCTTAGACGTTTTTGGACAATAACTTCTGAAATCTTTATTAGACAACAATTATTTTTATGCCATTTTAAAGACGAGAAAATGATCTTTTTAATGCTATTAATTCCATTGCGATGAAAAGTTTTCACCGATTGCTATAAAGGTTTAAAAATAGTTTTAACGTAATTTCTAACAATACATTTTATTCTTATAGAAATAAATTCAAGCCAAATTACTTTTTCGCGCGCGGGCTTTTGCCAGAGTTAAAATTAATATAAGAAAATATTGCTTTCTTTGACCATAAACAACAAAGGAGACTTTACACTTCCGGTTTCCTGTTGTGGTGTCATTTACAGCTTTTAATACGGTTACACAGTGATCCAATGACGTTAGTGAATTATTCTCTCGATGTTTTGTTTAATTTTCACAGAGAGATATTACAGAATATCCTTCTGTAGATACGGTAATGGGCATTGACAAGGAGCATCATATTCTGTAGAGCTCTTCAAGATCTTAGAATTGTCAGGGGCACCTTCCGACAAGCCTATAATGATAGTTGGTGTGCCAGTACTACTAATACGTAACCTCGATATACCGAGACTGCGCAATGGCACACGGTTAAAAATTACACACCTTGGTACAAACGTTGTGAAATCTACTGTTATGACTGATATAGGGAGAAGAGAGAGTGTTTTAATTCCACGTCTTCCGATAACACCGAAGGATTTATCATCTCAGTTCAAAAGATAACAAATCCCTGTAAAAATATCATTTGCGAGGCTCAGGGCCAGACACTGAAAGTGGCAGGCGTACATTTGGAAAAACCATATTTTTCCCATGGGCAACTATATGTGGCCTGTTCACGTGTGTACAGCCCACACAACCTCTACATCCGTGCAAATAACGTGGTATACAAGAGTATATTATCATAGATAAACAATTTACGTAACTATATCAGCACACAAGTACAGTACACTCCTGTCAGCAGTCCAATAAAGTATTATCAACCGTCAGAACCTTTCCTTTCCCCTTTCAAAATGCAACAAAACATTTACATTCGTGAATTTAAAAAAAAGAATAATTCAAATTCTTCGCGCACGAAGTCGCGGGTAACACCTAGTAATATAATAAATGCGAAAGTGTGTCTGTCTGTCTGTCTTTCTGTCTGTCTGTCTGTTTGTTAAGCTTTCACGACCAAACTACCAAACCGATTTGGATGAAAATTGGCAGAGTTGTAGCTTCAAACCCAAGAACGGACATAGGCTAAGTGAAATCACGTTATATTAATTATTTTTAACTACAGATTAAAAATAGTTAACAAAGAAAGCCCGTTGACTCCGCGATTCGCGATGAAGATTTTCATTTTTCAATCTACTGTCACGTGATCCTTCAGGAATGCGAAAACATGTGGAATAAATTATTTTTAAAATCAACTATCACGTAATCCTTTTTTCCGCTGTAACTTCGGTACAAATTGTCCGATACAAATTACTTTTATACCATCTTAAAGATAAAAATTTCACCTTTTCAATGATATTAATTTTATTTCTGTGACATTTTTCATTCAATTTATATTAATTTTTTAAATTTTACTTGCAGACGATTTTCAAATAACGCAAATTTATACCTATTTCGCTGCTAGGAAACGGTTAGACTTTCAACTAATTTATCTTTATTTCTGAAAATTTTGCTTATGTTTATAAATATCTATAAAACAATGCAGAAATTAATGTATCTGTCTGTCTGTCGGTCGATTGGTCGGTCACAAGAACTCCTCCTAAACGGTGAATGGTAGCGACATGAAATTTACACACAAGGTGCTATTTTCAACTTTCAGAGTTAATTAGTTCTTAAGATATTTAATTAAATGACGAACATTAGCCGCTTTTAAGCCTATTGCTTACGCGTTTTTTGCCAGTAACATCTGAAATCTTTATTAGACAACAATTATTTTTATGCCATTTTAAAGACCAGAAAATAATCTTTTTAATGCTATTAATTACATTGCGATGAAATGTTTTCTCTGATTGTTATTAAGGTTTAAAAATATTTTTGTAACGTAATTTCTAACAAGTCTTTTTATTCTTATAGAAATAAATTCAAGCCAAATTACTGTTTCGCGCGCGGGCTTTTGCCAGTGTTAAAGTTAATATAAAAAAATATTGCTTTTTTTTTAACATTAACAACAAAGGAGACTTTACACTTCCGGTTTCCTGTTGTGGTAGCATTTACAGCTTTTAATACGGTTACACAGTGATCCAATGAAGTTTTTGAATTATTCTCTCAATGTTTTGTTTAATTTTCGCAGTGAGATATTACAGAACAGGAATGGCGCTAGAGTTTGACCGACGGGGGGGCGAGTGTAGATAGTACTGAATAGTTTCGAAGCTATTGGTCTCAAATTTTCGCCAGATTATTATTTATCAACTACAGTTGAATACCCGTACAAAAATATCCCCGACAAGGGATACAAAATTTTTACCCGACAGGGGGGCACAGCAACTCCGAAAGGGGGCCTCTGGCCCCCGGTCCCCCCCTGTTACAAAATATCCATCTGCGGATACGGTAATGGACATTTACAAGGAGCATCATATTCTGTAGAGCTCTTCAACATCTTAGAATTGTCATGGGCACCTTCCGACAAGTCGAGATTGAATGTCGGTGTGCCAGTACTACAAATACGTAATCTTGATATACTGAGACTGCGCAATGGCACACTGTTACAACTTACACACCTAGGTCCAAACGTCATAAAATCTACTGTTATGACTGATATAGGGAGAAGAGAGAGAGTGTTTTAATTCCACACCTTCCGATAATACCGAAGGATTTATCATCTCAGTTCAAAAGGTAACAAATCCCTTTAAAAATATCATTTCCAGGCTCAGGGCCAGACACTGAAAGTGACAGGCGTACATTTGGAAAAACCTTATTTTTCATACATGGCCTGTTCACGTGTGTCCAGCCCACACTACCTCTACATTAGTACAAATAACGTAGTATACAAAAGTGTATTAGCTTAGATAAACAATTTACACAACTATATCAGCATGCATGTACAGTACACTCCTGTCAGCCGTCCAATTAAATATTATCAACCATCAAAACTTTTACTTTCCCCTTTCAAAATGCAGCAAAGCATTTACATTCGTGAATTAAGAAAAAGAATAATTCAAATTCTTCGCGCACGAAGTCGCGGGTAACAGATAGTAATATAATAAATGCGAAAGTGTGTCTGTCTGTCTGTCTCTCTGTCTTTCTGTCTGTGTGTCTGTCTGTTTGTTAAGCTTTCACGACCAAACCACAAAACCGATTTGGATGAAAATTGGCAGAGTTGTAGCTTGACACCCAAGAACGGACATAAGCTAGGTGAAATCACGTTAAATTAATTATTTTTGACTACAGATTAAAAATAGTTAACAAAGAAAGCCCATTGACTCCGCGATTCGCGATGAAGACTTTTATTTTTCAATCTACTGTCACGTGATCCTTCAGGAATGCGAAAACATGTGGAATAAATTATTTTTAAAATCAACTATCACGTAATCATTTTTTCCGCTGTAACTTCAGAACAAATTGTCCGATACACATTATTTGTATACCATCTTAAAGATAAAAATTTTACCTTTGCAATGATACCAATTTTATTTCTATGACAATTTTCATTCATTTTTTATTAATTTTTTAAATTTTACGTGCAGACGATTTTGAAATAACGCAAATTTATAGCTACTCAGTTGCTAGGAAATGGTTAGACTTTGAACTAATTTACCTTTATTTCTGAAAATTTTGCTTATATTTATAAGTATCCATACAATAAGGCAGAATTTACATGTATCTGTCTGTCTGTCGGACGATCGGTCGGTCACAAGAACTCCTCCTAAGCGGTGAATGGTAGCGACGTGAAATTTACACACGACATTCTAGAGCATATTTTTAGGTCAAAAGTTGTTATTTTCAACTTTCAGAGTTAATTAGTTCTTAAGATATTTAATTAAATAACGAAAATTAGCCGCTTTTAAGCCTAATGCTTGACGTTTTTTTGTCAATAACTTCTGAAATATTTATTAGACAACAATTAATTTTATGCCATTTTAAAGACCAGAAAATGATATTTTTAATGCTACTAATTACATTGCGTTGAAATGTTTTCTCTGATTTTTATTAAGGTTTAAAAATATTTTTGTAACGTAATTTCTAACAATAATTTTTATTCTTATAGAAATAAATTCAAGCCAAATTACTGTTTCGCGCGCGGTCTTTTGCCAGTGTTATAGTTAATATAATAAAATATTGCTTTCTTTGACCATTAACAGCAAAGGAGACTTTACACTTCCGGTTTCCTGTTGTCGTAGCATTTGCAGCTTTTAATGCGGTTACACTGTGATCCAATGACGTTAGTGAATTATTCTCTCAATGTTTTGTTTAACTTTCACAGTGAGGTATTACAGAATATCCATCTGTAGATACGGTAATGGGCATTAACAAGGAACATCATATACTGTAGAGCTCTTCAACATCTTAGAATTGTCAGGGCACCTTCCGACGAGCCTAGAATGATAGCTTGTGTGCCAGTACTACTAATACGCAACCTCGATATACCGAGACTGCGCAATGGCACACGGTCGTAAATTACACACCAAGGTCCAAACGTCATGAAAGCTACTGTTATGACTGATATAGGGAGAAGAGAGAGTATTTTAATTCCACGCCTTCCGATAATGCCGAAGGATTTATCATCTCAGTTCAGAAGGCAACAAATCCCTTTAAAAATGTCATTTATCAGGCTTAGGGCCAGATACTGAAAGTGGCAGATGTACATTTGGAAAAACAGTATTTTTCGCATGGGCAACTACGCATGGCGTGTTCACGTGTGTCCAGCCCACACTACCTCTACATCCGTGCAAATAACGTGGTATACAAAAGTATATTAGAATAGACAAATAATTTACATAACTATATCAGCATACATGTACAGTACACTCCTGTCAGCCGTCCAATTAAGTATTATCTCCGTCACAACTTTTACTTTCGCCTTTCAAAATGCAACAAAACATTTACATTCGTGAATTAAAAAAAAAGAATAATTCAAATTCTTCGCGCACGAAGTCACGGGTAACAGCTAGTCCTTAATAATATAATAAAGGCGAAAGTGTGTCTGTTTGTCTGTTTGTTAAGCTTTCACGACCAAACCACAAAACCGATTTGGATGAAAATTGGCAGAGTTGTAGCTTGAAACCCCAGAACGGACATAGGCTAGGTGAAATCACGTCAAATTAATTATTTTTGACTACAGATTAAAAATAGTTAACAAAGAAAGCCCATTGACTCCGCGATTCGCGATGAAGACTTTTATTTTTCAATCTACTGTCACGTGATCCTTCAGGAATGCGAAAACATGTGGAATAAATTATTTTTAAAATAAACTATCACGTAATCATTTTTTCCGCTGTAACTTCGGAACAAATTGTTCGATACAAATTATTTTTATACCGTCTTAAAGATAAAAATTGTACCTTTGCAATGATACCAATTTTATTTCTATGACAATTTTCATTCATTTTTTATTAATTTTTTAAATTTTACGTGCAGATGATTTTGAAATAACGCAAATTTATAGCTACTCAGTTGCTAGGAAATGGTTAGACTTTCAACTAATTTATCTTTATTTCTGAAAATTTTGCTTATGTTTATAAATATCTATAAAACAAGGCAGAAATTACATGTATCTGTCTGTCTGTCGGTCGATTGGTCGGTCACAAGAACTCCTCCTAAACGGTGAACTTTAGCGACATGAAATTTACACACAAGGTGCTATTTCCAACTTTCAGTGTTAATTAGTTCTTAAGATATTTAATTAAATAACGAACATTAGCCGCTTTTAAGCCTATTGATTAGACGTTTTTTGCCAATAACTTCTGAAATCTTTATTAGACAACAGTTATTTTTATGCCATTTTAAAGACCAGAAAAAGATCTTTTTAATGCTATTAATTCCATTGCGGTGAAATGTTTTCTTTGATTATTATAAAGGTTTAAAAATATTTTTGTAACGTAATTTCTAACAAGTCTTTTTATTCTTATAAAAATAAATTCAAGCCAAATTACTGTTTCGCGCGCGGGCTTTTGCCAGTGTTAAAGTTAATATAAGAAAATATTGCTTTTTTTTACCATTAACAACAAAGGAGACTTTACACTTCCGGTTTGCTGTTGTCGTAGCATTTGCAGCTTTTAATGCGGTTAAACAGTGATCCAATGACGTTAGTGAATTATTCTCTCGATGCTTTGTTTAACTTTCACAGTGAGGTATTACAGAATATCCATCTGTAGATACGTTAATGGGCGTTAACAAGGAACATCATATTCTGTAGAGCTCTTCAACATCTTAGAATTGTCAGGGCACCTTCCGACAAGCCGAGATTCAATGCCGGTGTGCCAGTACTATTAATACGCAACCTCGATATACCGAGACTGCGTAATGGCACACGGTCCCAAATTACACACCAAGGTCCAAATGTCATGAAAGCTACTGTTACGACTGACATAGGGAGAAGAGAGTGTATTTTAATTCCACGCCTTCCGATAATGCCGAAGGATTTATCATCTCAGTTCAGAAGGCAACAAATCCCTTTAAAAATGTCATTTGTCAGGCTTAGGGCCAGATACTGAAAGTGGCAGATGTACATTTGGAAAAGCAGTATTTTTCGCATGGGCAACTATACGTGACGTGTTCACGTGTGTCCAGCCCACACTACCTCTACATCCGTGCAAATAACGTGGTATACAAAAGTATATTAGCATAGATAAACAATTTGCATAACTATATCAGCATACATGTACAGTACACTCCTGTCAGCCGTCCAATTAAGTATTATATCCGTCACAACTTTTACTTTCGCCTTTCAAAATGCAACAAAACATTTACATTCGTGATTTAAAAAAAATAGAATAATTCAAATTCTTCGCGCACGAAGTCGCGGGTAACAGCTAGTATATATATATTTCATAAAATTGAAATTTTTGGAGGTTTAACAGTCGTATGTCCTCTTAAGGGCTTAGAAATTTTCCTAAAAATTATGATGGCATTTACATTTCATTCCATTTTTCAAGATAGCATTTTTCCCACAACATAACAAATTAAAACAACGCTGAAATAATTTCGACTTAAATTTTTAGAATAACTTACAGTTACTCATCGTAATAATCAACTATCTCTACTAATAATAAAGGAGAATGTGTGTGTGTCTGTGCGTTGGTCCTTTACAGGGCAGAGCGCTAGATCTGGAGCTACTAGATTTGTCGCAAACGTACTTTGAAATTTTTTCCTTAATAAATTCCGAAAATATTACAACACAAAAATTATTTTTACACCATCTCAAAGTACAAAAAATACCTTCGAATTATATCAGCTAAATTTCCGTACAATGTTTGTTCGAATGTTAAAAAAATTTTAAAAATTTTTTTGGTATAATTTACAACAATACTTTTCATTGTTTCAACGCAACTCAAACCACTTTCATTGTTGGAACACACATTTAATTGCATATATTTCTTTCACTGTTGCAATTTCAGATTGGATCCTAATACATTTTGCTTTCATATTTTATTTCATCAAGATTTCTGTGAAATCTGTAAACCAAGTTCTTCAAGATATTGCTTTGCTTACATTAAGAAATATATCCATTAAACAGAATGGTTATGGTTGCTATGTTTTAATTATTTTCTCAGCATATTTTAATCCAGCTAACATGTCGCTGGCCATAAAATGTGCTTCGTTATTTTAACTAACATCATATAGTTTTCATAATTTAAAAGTCAGATATATAGGACACCTTATATAAAAATTCCATTTCGCTACCTTTAAGATTCAGAAAGATATCGGCATTGGAAGAGCGGAATTGGTTTTGTTCTCTAAGAGAAACAAATGATGATTCCACAAACTCATATTTTTTAAACTTGAATCTTCGAACAGTAATATTCAACTATATGAAAGTTGAATATATTGAATACACATGTATACAATTAAATTTAATACATTCGGTATACAAATTAAATACATACATTTGCAATTCGACTTTTAATATTCGTAGATCTAATTTTTAAAAATATCAGTTTGTGACAAAACGCTCATCATTTTGTTTCTCTTAGAGATCAAAAGCAGTCCAGCTCTTGCAATGCCGATAACTTTCTGAATCTTAAAGGTTGCGAACTGGAATTTTTATATAGGTTGTCCTATATATCTGACATTAAAATTACGAAAGAAAAATTATGCTGTTTCGCGCACATGAAGTTAAAAAGTAATTCATACAAATAATCATATTTCCTTTAATTTTCAATGTATTTACTTTCAATTTGAATGCAGTGCTTCTCTAAAATATTGTCAAGTATTCTGTCAGTTTCTTATAATTTAGTTGAAAATACTGCATGTTATGAGCAAAAAACATGCGGAAAACTTTGGGAGTTTTAAAGAAAAGATTTATATTTACCCGAATATTCGTGCTATTTTTACGAAAATGCATGTAAATATTATAGGTATCAAATGAAATCATTGATGAAATTCTCATCCCTTTATTAGTGTTTTATGAAACGGGATGGGTAGAAATCCTTTTTCGTCTCATTTTCTTACCAACGTGTTGATCCTTGAGTCGAGACTTTCATTGCAAACAACATTACTCAAAGATGATGGCAATCTTTTGAAAACCCTACAACTTGCGATCACAAAACTCTCTCCGTTTCGAACACTTTTCGGGTTCGGTTACGTTTAACGTATCCGCACAAGCTTAATACAACACAAATAGCTCCAGCAGACATCTTTTCATTCTATTTTTAGTAAAATAAAAAATCCAGTCCTTAACCTGATTACCAATATTTTTTATACTATATTCCCTGAAATTCCGTGGAATTTCAATCGATTTTTATTCTTAAATTTTGGTTACAATCTAAATTGGGTTTCATCTACATTTGCAACAAACGGGAGTGTGCTTCTCTCATATTTCTCGAAAACTAACCCAAGAGAGTGCGTTTTGTGCTTTGTTTTAAATGACCATTAGGTTCTTTAGTAAAATAGCGTGTTTTCATCGACAGCACATAAATTCACAACACAATGCAAACTTCCAGAACACTAGCACAAAAGTAAGTGAATGGAAAATCAATAACGAAATTCCATTTTTACAAACATGAAAGAAGTGTCGAATTGAATAGAAATGTTAAAAAGCGATCATTACAATTTACGTGGAAACAGTTCCATTCGTAATAAAACAGTTTTCCTTTCGAAGCTTTGGTTTGATTTGTCGGATTAACGTCCCACACGAAGGCCGTTGGATTAACACATTCACTGCCATCGATCAGTGTCAGGATCTACTATCTAATTAGATGACGCCTTATCAACTGTAGTTAAGATATGGCAGAGAAGGGGTCATCTAATTAGATAGACGGTTCGAATCTAAGGCGTGAATAGTGGCAAAGAATGTGTTAACTTTTGAAGATACACGGAGACTGTTTCGGAACAAACCTCGTAACTTGAACAGTCATCAGATGAACAGAGCCACACCCGATGGCTCTGTGCTCATCTTCATACTTCCGCGCCATTCCAGTGGAAAGAAGTTTGATCCTCTGTGTGAGATTTCGAGTGCATCTAGCCCATGTTTCCGGCGGACATTTGGTGGACCTACTATCCACTGATTCGAATGCCCGCACTTCAGCACCAGGACATCGCGGCTCTCATTGTTTACGAGCAATGCGGATAAATTGCGAATTGTAGATTATTTTATGCAAATCATCTGCAAAAGATCAACTGAAATAGATGGATTACAAACATTTTTATTGGCTGTTTAATATCCAAACTACTTTAAAATGGTCTTATTTTGTTCATTTTGATGTTCTTTGTAGTCATGACTAGTACACAATCTTCAGTGAAAATTTTTTTAATTCGATCCGAGTTATAGTACCTACTGCCATTTAACGGAAGTCAGCGGACCAGATTCCCATCCATGTAA
>BGPR01007754.1:20399-68826 GCA_013235015.1 Araneus ventricosus
GTTTGAGCTTTTTTGCTAGAATAGAATCTATGGTTTTAAAAGAAAATTTGGCGGTTGGATGAATTTTATGTTATTCGAGCGTATAAAGTATTAGTTTAATTATTTGGCATCTTGGTTCAAATTAAAACTCTAAATTTCCCCGAATGCCATGTAGACGAAAGTAATAAATAAAATGTTTCTCCTGAAAAATCTTTTTAAACTTAATTTGTTGCAGTCGGTCAACAATTCACCTAAGATATATAAAAACTAAGCCTTCTCCTCATGAATAGTAGAACCTTGTAGTTATAGTCCAACAATTAAATTGAGTATCCTTTTCTTTTAACGGATGTATTCTGGACACTTGCAGAGTCACCGTCTTATGCCCTCTATTCGAAAACCACGCTGTTTCCCACTGGACTGAGTCTTGTTTTCAATACAGAATAAGACTCGAGTAAAGGTACTTAATTGCACCATGTTCAATGAAATGTGATATTGGGTTTAAAATTTCTTCATTGTTTGAAGAAACTTGTTCGCGTTGGCAGATATTTCATTTTGGTTAACATCTTGCGGGATAAATTGGATGCAAATACAAATAGACTAATAACTGTGATTTCTAGACAATTTTATACATAAAAGAAAAGTGAACGTATTCTGAGACGTCTAATGCATGTCTATCTAAACTAGTAGTAATAAAATTCTTGAATTAAAATTGATTTTGGTATTGAGCGGATTTTTTTTGTTACTTCGCAGTGTTAATATAGCTTTCCCCCTCTTACTAATCTGCCAAATGTATGTGAATTGACCAACCGATTTTCTGTTATACTTGCACTCATGAAAACAAAATATGAAATGTTCTGTTTTACTAAAATGAATTTACTAGTTGCGAATTAATGTTGCTTGTGTTGCCTTTTATCTAATTTGTGTTCGATGTTGCTTGTTTCTGTGAATCTTCTAAATGAATCCAGCATCCTTTGTATGTTGAGAGCCAATTTCTGAAAGGCGTTTCCTTCCGACGTTTCTCGATTTAGATAGTAATAAAAAATCAGCTGTAAAAAATCAATTTTGAAGATAAACTTGCAATTTTGCTTCTCAAAACATGGACAAAGGTAATTATCAACTCGATTAATTCTTATTCTCAAGAAACTGGAAACTTGTAAGATTACCAATGCTCACAAATTGTATAGTTGTAAACTAAAACTAGAAAATAAGAAAATATAATCTTTCGTTAGATATAGAACTGTTTAGTTGAATCTGCGTGATCAACAAAATCACAAAGCGAGCCGCAGAAGACTCGTCAGGAAATTAAGTGAATGATTTTAGTAAGAAATTCTAGATCTACTAAAAACTGGAAATGCATTATGAATGAGATTATATTGCCATTTTATTTATTTATATCGGAGCTCTACGGGTTTGCTTTCATCTAAAGGTTCAGACGCACGTTAAAAGCGTCTTTTTTAGAAGCATCTTAAATATTTCTGTTATTTCCTCGTACTAGTGAAATGCAACAACTTCAATTAAGCCCGTAATAGTTGTACATTTTAAAACAAAAATCTTGATAAGCTACAAAGTATAGTTCAGAAATCGCCTGTATATAAGATAATTCAATGTTCATGAAGCACCGTTATCTCTTCATATTGCAAACTCAGCTGGTAATATGGTTTATCAACACATGGGTGTTCATTTACAGTATAGGAATGTCATAGCAAAAATTTCGGTGTGAATATTTGAGCAGTAGTTCTCTGGGGAACTTCTTTGGAAAGGTGTCCTGAAGTCTGAATGCTTGGAAATTGTGTTCTGTATTGATGATATTCTGAGTGAGCGGTATAAAATGGATTATAAACTTTTACTTGCTAACATATCTCGATCGGTTTTAAGATGACTAGTTTTAAATTTAAATAGTGTAGGTCCAAAATTATACCTGAAAATTTTTGGATTTCGAGATTGGCAGGCCAATCGAAGTATAAGCGATTTAATTGCCTCGATCCAGTCGAAATGTATCTGAAAATTGATGAAAATAGCTCGCCATTGAGGTAAATATTCGTTCGTATATCCAAACATGACTTCATTATTTTGATATGATGCAGATTCAAATTTCTCTTGAGTACTGCATTTTTTGAAGAACCATAATTTAATTCTCTTGTATGCTTTGACTAATGATTCATAAAGTAAAACTTTTTAATTTTCTGTAAACACTATCTTCCAGTGCTTTTCAGAATTCGGTTCAATTTTCTATATAGCAGGAGTTGGAAAAAAAGTGAATGTATGTTTATTGAGACATTTTTTCGCATTTTCATATGGAACAACATATTAAATTTGTGGTGATTTGCAAGCATTTACATAGTAGTACAGATGTTGCAGCACAGCTTGCGAGAAGTTAGCAGCCTTTCAGAATTGATGTTCCAAATCCGAGCCTGGATCTCCAAACATGATCCAAAACTTGGGCGGCACCTTCTCCGCTCAAGGGTGCATCCTGAAGTTAAAGTGCATACTTTAATTTCGGCATCTTTAATCGATGATTAAATGTTGAAGCGTGTTGGCAAAAGATCGTTTGAGCAAGCAAGTTGTAATTTGTACAGACGCTTCAAATCGCAACTAAAATTTGTACCTTGTCTCTCCCTGCCTTTCAGCTCGAGATCGCGTCAGAGCTGGAAAAGGTCCGAGTCTTTCAAATTGCGAGATCAACTTTTTAAAAGCGAGTCGAAGCTCTCAGATTTTTCATTTTGGCTTTTCTCTCTTGTCTCCTAAGTTAATCCTCCTAAGAAGAACCGTTTCAGGAAGAAAATTCGCAGACGTTTCGTGCGGTGTTCCAATTCCTCCAGACTCTGCTTTCAACGGACTCGTTGAGAGCGTTACGAGGCAGAGTAGTTTCAGGAGTCTTTTTTCAGACTGCGGGGAATACCGTTTGATATTTTAAGCTGTTTTCTTTTTTTTGAGAGAGACAAATTATAGAACTGATCAACTATTGTTTAGGTCCTATGCGTCTTGAGGATGATTAACTTTTCATAGAAACGCCCGTCTTGGACGCTTTTACGCATCTGCTTGCTGCTTTAAGCTAGACTTCACATAAATTTCCCCTATTTGTACTGGAGAAAAGCCAAAATAATATCTTCACTGATTTACTCTGGTTGGATAATCCAGAAAACCTCATTTAAGAACGTTTATCCAGTTGATCCTGATATCACAAGACCTTGTACACTATTGTTCGATATCTTTACGTGTTATTGCGCATTCAAGGATACCGGACAGCGTCTAGACAGATACAATTATGTTGCTATTAAATTTCTTTTTTTTTGCTTGGAAATGACGCCCTCACTGTAAATTCGACTTAAATGACGGTATGAATTCCTAGAATTTTGTAATGTAATTGCATCTGTTTAGTTAAAATTTCGCTTATTCGGTGCTATGTGACCAAATATATTAAGTATTTGAAACGGCTATGTGTTCTATCTCGTGTAAACATAGAGCATTAATACAGATGGTGTCTATCCTGACTCAGGACACCCATTCTAGCGTACCTCAACAATGCTTAGAATTCCGCTAGCTATCGCGCACTTTATGAAATAAACAGATGTCCCTGCCCAAAATCATAGCCAAAACTATAAAATTATTTGACAAGGCATCTAGCAAATTATTGGTGATTCGGTAACGTGGTAAGGGTTGGATTAGCCGAGACTCTATTACTCAAGCACACTTTAGTTTTCGACAGGTTTATGGTCCTTTAGCTGATATTGTTTCTTAATGTACGCACATTAAATTGTAAAACGCAGTTCTCAAGGTGGCAAACCACTACGTGTAATTGTTTTATTGGCGGAATTGAATTTGGAGTAGACCCCTGTCAATACAAGAATTTGAGGCTGTAGTATAAATTGCATGCTGAAATTAGAAAGAAAATTGATAAGCATTCCAGTTGCATCACATTGAACTTTCTGATTAAATGCGTCCCCTAAAATCATTTTTTAATGTTTTTTGAATCAAGGATCTCGTTGTATCGATGTAGAAAAATAAATTTGTCGCTTTCTGGCTTGAAGTTTTTATCTCTAAATCTTTGTATAGTTTAACTAAGATATGCATTTTCAATGTTTTCTTTTTTGAGGGGAATTGATAGAGTAGTTGCTTGCAGGTCGATTTATTTGGAGGCGTGTTGGTGCCATTTTCCATTGTTTTCGGCCTTTATACACTGAAAAGTATTTGGATCACATGATTATTCACCTGATGCATGGGCTAATTTTATTGCTTCGAAAGGTGTGAAAATATTTGTAAGCTCTTCTCAGATTATTTCCGTTTCTTGCAACCTTGTAGGTATTTGAACCATCGAATGAACGTCACAAATCGTGCTCAGTCTGGGAGAATTAGCGACAGAGAGCAGCCTTTGGAATGCAAAGGGTTACTATACTATTCATTAAGTAATATTAAATCTACTCTTTGTTTGTTGATTGTATTTATGGACGAGCCATCCTGCTTTCTTAATCGGTATCTTGACACTCTGAAGAAGGTGCGTCTAAGTATGAATAACGTTCAGAATTGGCCATGGTTGTGGAATTCCAACTAGAATTTTAGCTAAAATGTGTCAGTTTCTTCTATCGCGTGCTTGCTATAGACTTTCAAACTACGTAGTTGTATACGTCAACTGCTCATGTAAAAATTATTACTTTTCCAGTTGTTACCTGAAAAGACTAACACTCATCGATTTGTTCCAATCTCAGCGACTTACAAAGTAGAAGTAGAGTTTTCAGGTAGTTTTTCGTTACTGATTTTCATGTTGAACTTGGAGTGAAGCGACATTTGATTCGTCGCATATATAATGGAAAAGGACTACTAAACTCTTCAAATATTTCGAAATCGAACGTACTGGATCCAAATATAAAGTGTAAATAAAATTGTGCGATTTATTTCAAGAATTATCGGAATCCTTGTGTAAAATACTTTGCTTTCCTTGGCTATATTGGAAGTAGACATACAGAATTTCTCCCAGTGGCCTCATAATCAAAGAAATTATGTATAACTGCAGTATCGAAATACTCATCGCCGGTGCACCTCGAGTACGTGGATGAGCACCGCTCTCAAGCAAGGAGTCTCACGTCCTGAGTGGGTACATGGTGTAGGTTGAATTGCCTCCCACTAGATGCCTTTAAGTACCCAATTGTGGAAGGTTGGGCGTGCGCGTGAGAATAGCGACTCCACTAGTTTCCCATATTGGAACACTTGATTATCATCCTGATCCCTCAAGGTACTGCAGGCGCGTTACTCATTTTTAACTGGGTTCGTTGTTTTTGAGTGGATCGCCGTTTCAAATATAATTTCAAAACGCTTGTCTCGAGGGCGTATATATATCAGGATAACTCTCGGGATCAAATTTTGACGGTACGATAATGTAATATTTCGATACAGAGAGAAGTATAGTGACCGCGGACAATTCTACTGTATGCAAGGGCTTGGCTGTATCGTACTTGACTGCGTCTTGAATTAAGTTCGAACGTAAGATTAACAATATTTTACTTCAGGCGTCTCTATTGCTATAGAAATGTAACAATTAAATTTGTAATTTGAAATTTTGATGTTAAAACTGATCATTTACTTTCCAGATTGGCTGTTTTTCTTCCTAGGATTCGTTAGGCAAGCATTCTAATGGGGAGTGGGATCTGCGTGGAGTAGGCAGAGTGGCGAGATCTCATGCAGTAGTTCACACAATGACAGAGCAGAACATCACAGTACAAATGTCAATTCAAAGAATATGTATAACAACGTTCAACACGAGCGCTTGAGAGTTATTTATTCCGTCATTAGATTTGAGGATTGTTTTGTAAAATTCGGAGTTTTTACATCTAGAGTACTCCGTTATTGCGTATAAATTTCGTTTGCTCAATGGAATTTTACTCATTTAGACAATGAATAAATCTACTCATCAATACGCGCATATCTCATTATGAAAGAAAAAAATGTATTCCAACGACAGACTCTCGTTAAATATCATCAAAGTAAAGTATCGTTTTATGCATGCAATCTAAGGAAGAAACGTCGGCATTATCCATTCCTCAACCCTTGTGCTCAGAAAGCTGATAGCATAATTATTCACTATGTATACAAGATCTCGTTTGGCTTTTGGCAGACGTAAAACTAAAATGTTTGTCTGTAAGTTTTTTCCAGAATTATACAGATCAACTTGAGGTATGTTTAAACATCGAGAATCAGAGAACTTCAAATGTTGCGTTGTCTACAAATGGGGAGTCTGTTCTCAATGCAGAGGTTCAATGGTGTATCGTTTAGAATAGTCTCTTGAATTAGATTGAAACGTTAAGCGTCGTCTATGCATTTCAATGACGTTCCAATTCGGAACTTTAAATGTCGATGCTTTTAGTCTCAACTTTAATATATCATCAAAAGATTACATGTAACTGAACGCTCAGGTTTTGAGATTTCATATACAATATCTACCGGACAGACTTAACTTGATGCATGTAGCGGGTTTATGAATCTCGCTAATGGCTTTTTTCCAACAGTATTGTTCAGCCATATCAAATTCATTAAAACGGTTTCGGTATTTTGTTAATCGCTTTCAGTGATTAGGAATTTCCCTGCAGTATTTGCTGCTTGTATGCAATCTCCTCCTTTACTTTGCATTTATATTGAGTTCATAGAATCTACATAGCAGAGAGATGTAGCATAAATAGATGGAATTTAAACTGTTTTCAAATGCGATATAAGAATATTAACCCTATTATAGCATACAGATTTTAAATGATATTTATAGACATAACATTCGAAGCTGACAGGTGGCAGTAGAATTGGGTATATTGCAGTATACAAACATTGATACGGATGTTTTAAGTGTAAAGATCAAATACGATTGTGAAATTGAGCAGGAATTGTTTATTTTTACTCTTTGAAAAATCGAAGACTTAGCAGTAATAAATGAACGTAGGCAGCAATGCAAAATTGCGGCTAATCCTGGCCCAGTCGTATTTTAGTTTATTCTACTTTCCTGAATGTATCTATTTTCATCTCAAAATTGGTTCAGAATCGTTTTAAAGTTGCAATGACCGCAAAGAGTGGGCGAAAACAGAACTGTAAAATATTCATTTGGGACTGGTAGTAAAATATATGTGATAGTCAGGTATGCACGAGGACGTATGACGCAGAGGTGTACGATATAAAAAAATTAGGCGGTACATGGTAGATAAGAATTTGAAAAACAATCGCATCAAATCAGAAGTCGGTATAAAAGGTAAACCATATCTCTCATTTTTTTTTTTTTTATTAATTGAATCGTGAACTGAAGCGTTCCGTTAACCTAGTCATTAAATTGTCTCTTTAGTCATTAGTTTCCATAAAATAAGCAAAATTAGAAATCGAGTTCTAACCTTAAATTTCTACAAGATTGAATGAGAAATGTTTAAAATCTTCAGTTACTCTATAGCGAAATATAGCCGTATAATGCCATATACTTTTTTTTAATATAAAATTTTTACATTTTGATATAAACTTTAAAAAAATTTTGAGCATTGATCTTCATTAATATTGAGAATTTATAGGTTCATTCCACGAGTAATTTTTCCTTTCAGTAAAAATATAAAATGTATTGTAACGTGATGCTCTGTGAAGGCAACCTCCTTATTGTATAGGAAATAACTGAATGTAAAATGTTGAACATTAAAAATCTAGCATTTAACTCTATGAATGACAATAATCCTAGTGTTTTTTGCGCTCCGATTCTTAGTCTACTTTCCGTACAGCAGTCTTTCGTCATTTCCTTGTAAGGGTGTTGACGCCATCAAGGAAAACGCACAGGAACCGCTTCGAAGGAACTCTCCAGAATTCTCTGGAAAGCAGGTACAGCTCGTCAGTCTTGCTTTAAATCCTTCCTATCGGTCAACTTCTGGACTGGTAAAATTATATCAATTTCTATAACATGAATGCCAGAAATGCAAACTTGACTTAGAGTTATTTAATAAGGGAAAAGCACACCGTCAACTTTCCCAGCTGAAGAGTTAGATTTCATATTTATCTTGGGTAGTATCCAGAAGCTTCCCATTCATGAACTATTCTGTACAATCAAGATTGCGACTTAAGAATTCGTTTTCCTCAGATTTATTTCCATTATAGTGGCTACCAATTTAATGCTGTTTGGCCCAGGAGAATTTGGAGTGATACAACCAAACATTTTAATTCAGAATATCAGTCAAAAGCAGAGTGGAGCGAAATTGGTCTTTTAATGGCTAAATTGGTGGCACAAAGGTGTGAGCATTTCAAATTTTAATCCATAAACGAAGAATCTAATTCGATCTCCTTCCCTAATACTTTTATCATTTGTTCATGACTTTTGTATTATCACAATTGCTGCTATATGGAAAATAACTGAATTCAGAATGCTAACTGTGCCGGGATTTTAAAGAAGCGAGAACTTCGGTTGATTAACCCTTGAGTTTCATCGTGAGTATTCACGTGCATCAGATATCTCCATTTTTATGCTTATAAACCTAAAATTTAAATCTTTAAATAAGGCTTTATATTTGACACAATTAATAGAATCCCATCTCTTCTCAAGTAATCTAACTGCCTTCTTGGATGAATGAAAACCTAAACCCATTTCCGAAACTTTGGACAGGCGTCTACTTAAGGATCGCCTTTTTTTGCTACTCTAATAAGAAAGTGTTTAATACTTCATTACGCAATACATTCCCGAGATAATTAATACTTAAAAGATTATGACATTGCAATCACTAGGGTCATAATATATGAACATAACACTTGCTCAAAATTCAGAAATAAAAAATCCTTTAGTTTTGACTTCAAATGATCGATTCATTTTGTAGTCTCATTCTAACAAATATTGGCTAAGATAAGAAAAGGTACTCAAGAATTTAGTAGTAACATTTAAGGAAGAACAAAGTTTACTCGGCTATTGTCGCAAATCCTATTTCATTTCATGTGTGATAATCAAAGAGGAATTAATGTCTTCATTTCAATTGATTTTAATATAATTTTTCTCTCGAAGACAGACTGCTATAAAGTCTTTATAAACTTGAATGCTACTGCGGAAACGCCTACTTCTCATTGTAAGCCGCAGTTTCAACTGTTTTCCTAGTTAAATGTTGATAATAAATATGTTTATAAGATAATCTCGTCTGGTACAAATCATTTTAAGTAAGATTGAGTTTTAGACCCATATTATCCATTACCCTTTAGCCTACAATTAAAAGGCTCGGACACAAGGGCTCATTTTTTATACTTGGAGGCCTAAACATTTACCTAAATAACTGCTAAATCAAATTCTGCGACTTTCAACCTTTGTAGGCATTTTCAATTGCTGAAATCAAACTTCAACTAGTTGCCATCTAGAATGACAACTATTGATGCTTGCTACATGTATTTGGCGTATTTTAATTTCTTATTTTATTCTGTTCATGTACATATGTACTTTTTGCTGACCGATCTCAACTCTCCTCCCGAGCATTACTGGATGATAAGAAACTGTCGTAAAATTGCGTGTATTACGATGAAAATACGTTAACGTTCATAATTTTAGATCTATAATCGTTAGCATGGTGGTTTTCAATAGGTTGCTTTACCTGTTTGAATTAGATTTGTTCGCGGTTCTCGCCGGTTGCGCCGCGTGCGGTTCGTGGTTGCGGTTCGTGCGTTTGCTGCGTTCTGCGTTGCCACTACCGCTACGCACGGTTCACCTACGCTCGGTTCGCCACCGTTCGCACGCCGGTTCGCGCCACTGCACGCCGCAATTCGCACGGTTCGGTTACCTGGTTTCGCGCGGTTTACGCCGTTGTACGCGGTTACTGTCCTACGCACCGCATCGTGCCACGCACGGTTGCACCGCACTGCGTACACCGTTTGCGTTGGTTGCGTTAACGCATTTCGTTGCGCAAATAACGCACACGCTGCGCATACATACTAACGTTAGGTTCTGCGCGGTTGCGTTCCGGTTTTGCATGTTAACGTTTTGCTCACTGCGCTTTCTGCTTTTTGGGATCTGCGCTGCACCTGGTTATGGTTGCTGCGCGGTTCGCACCGCGTTTTCATTTTGCTGGTTTAACGCACTTTTACGCACTCTGCCTTTCGCTGCCGCAACTGCCACGCACCTGCTGCGCCGCGGTTCGCTTTGGCGTTGCGCACCGCCGCCGCGCATACGCTGCTACGCGCCATTTACACGGTTCACGCCGCTACCGCGCACTGCACACTGTTCCTGGGTTGCCACTCGCGTTCGTTGGATACTGCGGTTTGCGGTTTTATGCCTCGCGACAGCACGCTACTTGCCATGGCTTTTCGCCGTGGTTTTGAATGCCGCCGCGCGCTGCTGGTTCATCTTACGCGCATAACGCCGCGCACCGTTAACGCGCCATCGTTGTATGTAGTTATACCGCGGTTGCGCTGGTTCGCGCGCTCTCTTGCCGCACTCTGATACCTGCGCGTTACAGTTGCGGTTCTTTGCTCTTTTTTTCACGCACCGCGACGCACGGTTCACACCGTTGTTTATGGTGCACTGCACTGCTTGCTGCAGGCATGACACTGCACCGTTGCGCGAACACCTGCTTTCGCGTAACCGTTACGGCGCGGCATATATTTTTGTTTTCGATTTGCCAGTTTATAAAGGATGTATTGTTGTACTTTAATAGTGTTTTATTGGTGGATAATGGTGTATTTCCTTGCTTAAGGTGGGACGATGTATATTGATTAGATCCGCGGCTGAAAAATTTTCAGAAGTTGTAAGTAAATATGGTCTAAAACTTCCTCTCCTAATTGCGATGAAATAAGGGAAGGTAGATAAAATCTTGTTCTTAATCTCTTAAAGGTTCAAATTGAAATTGGTTTCCGTGTGTCTCAAATCGGGAATTGAGAAGTATGCCAGTTGGTCTAGCAGATATTCTAAATTATCTTGTAGGTGTAAATTCTGAATTTTAATTGCATGACCGACTTCAGTGTATCGTATAGATTTCGGCTTTATCCACGATAAAAATCTTGAAACCGAAATAGTTTGTAAATATTTAAAAGAATCGTAAAATTTCTTTGTATTTCTGACACTAGATACAATTTTCATGCATAAATACGTAAATTCAATTGTTAATGTAGGGTTCTCTTGAGCTATCTTTAAGAAAAAAATCTTTTTATATTTCTTTTCCATAATCAACCCTGCCCATCAATCTTTGTTAAATTTAACAAAGTTTCTTTTTGTAAGAGAAAGTCCTCTGTAAAGATACTTGCATGACGTCAATTAGAACTAAAGGATGCATAAGTAGAAGTCTGCTTTTTAATCAAGTCACAGGAAACTCTGGTTTAAAACGCAAATAATTTCGGCACGACTCGGACGGTTGTCATGAATCGATGGGTCTTGATCCTTTTGCATAGCATCAGATGGAAGCAATCTTGCCGCATGTCTTCAAAAATGTTGTCTACATAAAGCTCGATTTTTTTTTTCGATCCATCCTCTACAAGAATTTGTGTTTAAAAATCTCGGTTGATTTAAATGTAAATCGTTGAGGAACCGAGATGGGTAAATTGGATTTCGTCTATATAGGATTGGGAAAAAGGTCCCTGAGGAACCGAAGTTTCGAAGAAAATTTATGCAAAAATGAACGAAGTAATTAGTTGGTATTCTTAATTGAGATACTAAATTGGATGGTTTAAAAGCGGTAATTTAATGGGTTCCATCTGAAGGTTGTGAACTGGTAAAGGAAATCGCCCTCGGTGTCCTAATCCAGTCTACGACAATTTTTGCAATTGTGTCTCGAAGGAATTTTTGCTCCATACTCGCCCCAAATGAGTTTAACCCCCATCCTTGTTTAAATCTTCTCTATAAATTGAGTATAAATTATCCCGCTTATTAATAAATCGCATGAAATTAAATTCAGGTGATCGTGATCGTTTCACTTGAAATGATTTAGTTTTTTCTAATGGGAAGAACTGCAAATCTGCTTCTGCAATTCTGCGCAACGTGGAACTTCCTGGACGCATTTCAGTGTCAGGCAGCTTTATTTATTAACTTGAAGGCGGCCGATAGCTTTCCGGCGAAGCTAATCGACCGTCCCTTTCGGCAACGAGGCGCTTTCATCGCGGTGACTGGCCAGCACCACGATCGAAGTGTTTCACACATCAAAATTTCAGTTTTCAGACTAAATTTTCTTTCCAGAATATTTAGAAGAAAAAATTGCACAACAGATTGAAATTTCGGTTCTGTCGTATTAGAAACAAATATCCGCTTTGCACTTAGCGAACACGAATTAAGGTTCAAATTTATCTAATTGGAGCATAAGCAACTTTTTAGAGCCTGTACAAATGTCAAGAAATAAGCGGCAAGAATAACGTTTTCTTAAACGTAAATTTTCTTCGAGATCGAACTCTTCATATTTAGACATTCAACTTAAATCCCGGTAAACGAGAATAAAGTAATGAGAGAATGTTGTATCCGCAGATGTTTCTTCGTTTAGGATATCAACATTGCGGGATTCGTTTGGTTCACATTCGCCAGATGGAACCTTTTTAAAATGTCGGTTCAAAATCTTTCATGCTTCTAGAACCGTCCTGAAATGCCAAGTTTTCTTCACTTTTTATTCGTATCGCAGAAGTTTTATTCAATCCTGTTTATCAATACCTTTTTAGAGTAATATTAAATTCTTACCATGAATTCTAATACCTTTTTAAGCAAAGAGCGATTTACTAATCGTCTTAATCCATTAATGTCCATTTCAAAATGTTTACAAATCTCAAAATATTGTTCTCGGTATTAAAACTTGTGTATTTAATCGGAAGACTAGTTCTGAATTCGGTCACTGAACTTCAACTCGGATTGGTAATGTGTATTGAGGAGTCTGGAAAGAAAAATGCCAGTTCCGACCCCAATTCCAGTAATGAAAAGCAATTTCTGAATTGCAGCTGATTAATAGTTTTTGGAAACTGTTACTTCCGAATGCTAGACTTTACATTTAAATTACCCTTCTGTTTTCCTACAGCATGCCTATTCACTAAAATTCCTATTCTTTTAAAGTTGGCTTTTATAGAAGTTAATTTTTAATCAAAACAAGCTAAACTGGCTTCTAAATCAGAGAAAACGAACTTGGGCTTAATTTTTGTTAAAGTTGTAGTTTAACAAGGACTTTGCTTTGAAACTTAAACCAAACCTTCTAATCGATTGATATTCCCATCCTGTGGCATAAGCCTAAACTCTTAGTCTCCAAAATATAAATGTCCCCCCCCCAACCGCTGGAAAAAAACCTGTAAGCTTTAAAATAAAATTTCAAGCAAAAGTTATAAAGTAAATGCACTGAAATGTAAATTGTAAGGAGAAATTATCTAATTACTGCTTACCTGAGGCCAATTTTTCCTGTTCATTAAAATTTTGCAAAAAAGAATTGGCAGAATTGGTCAATTTCCTAGTATCCTATCCGCGAGTGTTGCTTCCACAACATCAATTTTAATTTCTAATTTGAAGTGAAGTTGAAGCCTTCTTGTAAATGACGACTCCGGAACTTTGGCTTGATGTTAAAGACTGTCACTGACTGTGCTAGCCAGTTTCATCGGCAGTCTTCTAAATTTCAAAGAGAAAGAGTCGTCTTGATTTAAATGCCTGATCACCATTGAGATCAAAATAACTCTTAAATCTTGTATCCTGATCATTAAAATTGAGTCGGCAAAACTACTTCTTATTCAAAATAAATGTCGGGGAGGTGCACCGAATAGGATTGCAAACTATAGCACTGAAAAAGTTTAATCTGTCTACATCCAAACTTTGAAATCGGTCTCGCCATCAATTTTGTAAGATTTAAAATTAATAACTTTACATTCAGCTTGACAAACGATGTTAACTATTAAGGAAACTTCAGAAGCCAGTTTTAAAATGGGAAAGAATTAATTCTCTAATATACCAGTTTCTACTTGCCTCTCCAACGATTCCCCCCCCCAATCATGCTTTAAAATGTTTGCCAGTTTAAAATTTACTTACAACACAGTTCCTATGTACAATTAAATTACAGAACTCGAGAACAATCTGAATTTATCGTAGAAATTATTTTTTCCAAAACATCAGACAATCGAAGTTTTCACTTGGTACGCTTTCGCCTTTTTTCCCACAGCTAGAACAAATAAACTGTCGTAATAAGGGAATACTTCTGCACGGATTAAACTTGATACTATCCCAAAATTGCCATTTCGTTGAGCTGTTAGATATCGGGCTTTGGGACTTCTAGAATAGATGTTGCAAATATGACGAAACGAACTTTCCTAAAAACGATTTGGAACCATCTCGAACTTCTAAACCGGTAACTTATTCTCAGTAAACGAAAGCAAGTTGAAGCTGACACTTCGATATTTTTTCTTTAGCAATTAGGCAATAAATACTGGCATATAAAGAGTGATTGCATAAATGAATTTGAAGTTCTTGTTTGTCTTCCATCTTAAATTTAAACTAAATTCCTTGCATAGAAAAATAATGCTTCAGAACGAAAATTCATCCTTACAGAACAGTTTGTTCATTCTAATCTTTTAGTGTTAGACACCGTCGACTTGACGCGAAGACATTGACCCATCTTATTCATTCTAAATGTAGGCCCTGATGTTGTCCAAGTACCATTTCGCACCTAGTTAACAAGATAAAACTGATTAATGCAAACTGTGAATTAAGATACGAAATTGAGCAGAGATAAAGCACAAGTTTAAGTCCAGTTTGGAATCCATATTGGACCAATAAAAACTTCACCCTTTCATTTCCAACCAATAGATGTAAATCTGTGTCTGGATTGGGGTCTGTCGTTTAGTTGTTCTTAAGCAAGCATTTAACTTCGCAGTCTCCCTTTTGATATCGTTGAGTGAAATTGATTGCCATTGCGGTTGTTACTTTCTATAATATATAAAGATCTCTCGGTTGACATGTGATAGGACTTTGCCGGGAAATTTAATTGAAGCTTAACTGCTAGAAATGCATCGTCCCATCTTTTCTTGCTAGTCTCCACGTTATCCCAGAATTGTATATGTATATATAAACAAATGTTCTATTGCTTCTAGATTGCGTATGCTGTTGAAATTAATTTTACAATTGAATATGCATTGACTGTTAAATTTGTATTTAAACTGAAACGCGTGAATTTTTCCTATGTTATATTTTGTCCAAGCCTTTTAGTGTTTGTGAGGTATGGACGTTTCTATTATATTATAATTTGATTGAAGCAGTTGCCGTATTTCCTCTCTGATGCAATTATTTGTGCTTACTTCCATATATTGTATTCTCAAAGAATTTTATTGTAGTAGGCAAACTTGCCAATTTCTGGATGTTGAATTTGATTTCTAAATTTAATCTATTTTGTTGGTCTTACAGCTTTAATGAACTTAAAATTAGCAAATTGTTTCTTGCATAGATGAGTATTTGTGATCGTTTAGATTGTAAAATTATTTTAGACAAATGGAGCTGTAAACTTAATCGTTTCCCTTTCATTTGCATTGAAATTTTACCTTGAAAATTTGTATAAATCTTTCATTTGCAAGACATGTTAATTTGAGGACTCGTAACTTGCTGCATACTTTGAGAATTCTTGCGTTCTACAATAGTTTTATGTTGTGAAATAAAAGTAACTTGCAAAGGATATCTTGTTTGATATGAATTTATGAAGTTCGATAAAGTTGCTTTCAGTTCTAGTTTTTTGAAAAGCACACAAGCATGCATTCTATTGAAGGACATGATTAAAATGAACAGAATAACTGAATGTAATATGTATATTTAAAACGAAATTAGCTTCATGTTACTGGGACTTTTTAAATCCTGTGTGAAATGGGTATCATTAAGGATGTGTTAACTGATCGTTTCTCTCAACAAAACGATGAATTGTTCCTTTTCATCCGAGATAATAGTAAATAGTCCTCATTATCTCTAGGTATTAAATTGTAAACTAGCGTGCACCAGTTCTGTGCATCGGCTATTAAGCTGTATGATTTTTAGTTGCTTTCATGGATACAGAGCAAAATGTTGTATATCAAATGCTATATGGTATAGAAGATTTTGTTGAGTTTATACATAGTGATTATTTATGTTTTGTTACTTCCCAATTATGTTTTCTACTTATTAAATTTTAATAAATTGATCATTCAAAACTGTATTTCGCAGTCGTTTCGTTAAATAAACGCTTGTTTCAATAAGTTGTCTTTTATGCCAGTAAGTGTTCACATTCTACAGAAAATGATGTCGTTTTTTCATACAATTGTTTCCATGTACTTCACAACACTACAAGTAGTTAATTGCAGATAATACTAGTTCATTGCAGGCGAAACATACTCTCTATCGGGGGCATGTCTGGCATTTTGCATCCAATAAGCAGATAAGACTTATTGGAGAAACGTGGCTTCTCTTCGGAACAGTCTTACTCTGGACCATTTCCAGACAATGGCGTAGGGGAGAAAGCGGTGGCGAGGCGCATTTTTCGGCCCCTCATCATATTTGGCTGAAAGTGACAAAATCTCGCTAATGTCTTCTCTCCATGTCACACCCGAGACGGATCCCTCGGATTTCAACATCAACATACCCCTTGCTCAGAGACCGTTACGCCACCAGTCCGTGAGAAATTTTTTGCAGATGCGATTTGATTGGGTGCGCTGTTCTCCATTTCAAAGATCCGCCGTACTGTTTCTCCCTCTTCGAATAGGTCACGATGAAATTTATTTTAATGAATACAAGGGAGTTTTATATTCTCGGGTTTCTTTTCTGCTAGACCTTCATAATTTCTAATGGATTATGGGAGGTATTAAACGCATTCATTTTACTTGAAAATAGTTATGCCTTTGGTAGTTGGTTTACCAAATATCAGTGGTTCTTCACCTCCAAATCATCCTCCAATGCAGTAACGTCGGCATTACTTCTATATTATCGCATGATATCGTCACTGCTATATCAAACTGGTGCATGTCAAATTTGTGTGAATTTGGTTAGCTACTTCTGCTTTCAGATTGTATGTGATGCGACTCTTGTATGTCATCACAAAATGGCATATTCTGTCGGTGATTGTATTTGTCTGATTAAAATATAGAATGTTTTGATATTGATTTTGAATGACTGTGTACAAAATGTGTAAATATTTAACGGTTTGTCTCGTGAAAGTGATAACTAGAGTAATTTTTGTTTCGCCATAACTGTTTTTTGAAACTTTTATTTCCTCATAACTCGCTTTCGAATGAAGATAGATAATTCATACAATGCTAATTATCGCCTCATCCTAAACTTTTACATTGATAGTTTTTCGTTAGCTGCAATTACATAGAACGTGGGTTCACCCCCCAACTTCGACTGCTTCTTAACCTATGCATGCGACATCTCTTTGGAAAGCTCTCGGCAGTAGCATCTTCCATTCTGTCATCCTTATAAATTAGAGGAGGAAATAGAGGGAGTGTCAATCTTTTCTTATTCTTCTCGAAGTAAATAGAAATTATCTAACCGAAAGGTAAAGGATTTCTTGTTTCTAGAGCAACGATTACTTTAGGCATTCAATCCTTCTGTAACAAAGCCTTGATTACTGTTTCCACATAACGTGGTGCTAATCCTAATAAATAAGAGTAAGGGTCGTTACAAAAATAAGACTAAGAATTTAAAATTTTGTATTGTTGATCAAAAACTATTAATCTAAATTTTTAATTTTAATCTCGAGTTTAAAATCCAATAATTTTTTTGACTACTTATTTAACTGCTGGAAATTAAAAAGGGTCTGATTGAACCCTCTGCACTGTAGAGGTGACTCTCGGTCGCAATTCTAAACGGTGCGTCATTTTGACGTTTCTTGATTTCGATGGTTAAACTGTCTACAATTATCACTACTTTGAAAATGACATCTAAAGTGGGAAATAATTTAGAATATCTTCTAATCTGTAAATGATATATTAACTAGACTTAATATCCTGGGGTATTTTTAATGAGAAATTTATTTATGGCATCAAAAAAGGTGTTGCCATTGTTAATTCTGAAGTTAGTGCCATTTTAAATATGTAGATGAACCCTTAAGAGAATTTCAACTTCAGAATCTTTTAGTATACGTGATTTCCTGTAAAATGGTATCTAGTTTAAGAAGCGGTGATCAGCGGCGGAATAATGCTGGGTGGATTCTTCCGCAACTGTACATCTTTTTCCACGAGTTTGACTGTTGCAGCCCCCAACGTTTCTTTATTCACTTATGTCGCGGATGGTGAGTGCAAGAAATCCAATTTTATTAGGATAGCCGCTGAGATTCAAGTTATGTTTGAGGAAAAATTGATTCGTATATTTATTGAAGGAAAAACAAAGTTCTAGGTACTTTCACATTTATGACTAATACGATTCGGCAACATGATTTTTTCTTTTATTTAATTTGGCTTGTTTTTATGTTTGTAAAAAAGAATTTTGAAATCAATATTTCGATTACTTTTTGATGTATTACAGTTCTGAAGTTTTGTGTTTCCTATGGCACTACAATATTTTAACCATATAATTAACATTTGATCAATCGACTTTAATTAAATCTTGATTTTGTAGCCGAGGCCTCACCTTTTACTATAATTTAGAAAATATTTAATAAATGATTGCGCAATATTCATAATGATTTGTGAGACATCTTAGAAACCAAAAAGAAAAATGAATAATATCAATAAAAAAGTTTACTTTTATCAATATGATTAAATTTAGAAACTATTTTGTCGATCAAAAATTTTTAGATCAAAAGGAAATTGTATAGCTTTGAACATACAACAACGGTATGTTTTAGTATGCCTGACGTATTAATAATTCTTTCTTGTATGCATATTCTTATATTTACATATTCATCGTATTTTTCAAATATATCATTTCATTCTGTTGAAAGAATTCTCTAAATATAATATTTTTCAGAAAGCAAGGATAATATAGGCTCCTGCAGTTAGTATTTACTGTCCTGGTCATATTGACCCAAACATTATATTATTGCGTTAGTATTTAATGGGCATAATAAATGCAAACGGAACAAAAGGGTTGATAAGGAAACACGTGCACAATAATTTTTATCCGCAAGTTTTTCAATAAAACAAAAATTAACTCTAAAAATACTTCTGTTCAAAATTTTTTAAGAGCAAAGTGTTTCGTGCTTTTTCATTAAATACATTCTACAGCAGGAAAGCCCACGAGTGAAATAAGAACCTTAAACATCGTTCGCCGGCGTTCTCTATAGACACAAATTATGGGAATATTTATCTAACTAAAGCAATTCAGAAAAATAAACAGTTCAGAGTTTCCACTTCGGATTAACTAAAATGAATTCAAATTATATAGGTTTGTGTACAAAATTTGCCCTTTTTTTAAAATATTATTGAACTTTTAAATCGCCATGATGTATGAATAACTTATAGCAGTAAATAAAGCTAATATATTTCTTTTAATATTTTTTACGGCGTCAGATCTGTGTGTAAATTAATCTACAGAAAAAGCATTGCCTTAGAAATTTATTTGGAATAATGATTGATATGGCAAAAATTTTCTACATGTTTATAAATATTGCAACTAAGACAAATCTTATCAATGACGTATTTGAAGAAAGAACGATATTATGGTACGTATTTCGGCATCCGAAATTTCTCGCGAAAGTTTATTTCGTTTTAAAATATGATTAAACACTCAAATCGTAATACCTCGTAACCCTGAATAATCTGATGTATTTTTAATTCCGATAGTTTTAGATAATTGTGAAATATGATATTAGAAACAAACTGAATTGCTATTGCGATTTAAAAAGAAATTTGAAAGCCTTGATTTACCACCCTGTCAGTTAAGTGGTTTGGCGCTCACATGTCTTAAATAGATTGAATTTTAATCTCTCCTGTCCTTGCTTGACACCACTCATTATCTTTCTTTCTCCTAAGTCCTGTTAGTTATGACGCCCTTGTATTGTTGAGCAACAGTTCGATAAATAAAGACGTATTACACTTAAAGATGAGAACAGAGAAAACTAAACTTTCATTCAAAATTTTAATTGAATAATAGAGGCACTTTTTGCAATACATTGAAATAATTTATTGTATTTTCATTACATTTAATCAAATTGCCATTACTGTTTTACAGTTCACAGAAAATAACTGCTAATCACGACAGATAAATTTTATCACAATTAAACTTTAATTAAACTTTTGAGAAGATAAGATCTTCGGCAAGCTATTGGCCAATGTTCTATTTAAATAATTACGGTTATTTTTTAATCCATGAATTTTTTTATTATTTAGTTGAACTTCAAACATATATCTGTTTAAAACACACACTTATACGAAAGAGAGGAATAATTCTTCAAAATGGTCTCAAGTTGACAAAGATAAAGTATCGCAACAAGCAACTGATATATTCATAATACCTCTATGTTGAAAGTGGTCTTCCTAACTATAAAATCAAATAGAACCGTATCAGTACGATCACGGAACATTGTTGAATAATAAAATTTTGTCAAAATATCGAATATCGTCCAACAGATTCTGCGGGAACCACTAAGATTTTCAAAACACAGCTAGCATTCTTTATTTTAAAAATTCTTGAACAAATCTATTAATTCCTCTAATATGAGATTTCGGAATGTAAGCGCGGATGGAAAGCACCACACGCATAGATTTTGTACTATCTTTATGGTAAAAGATTCATAAAAGATAATTTAGTTTCTTTATAAAAGGATGTAGTTACTCGATATTTTTTCATATAAAATATTAGAATATCTGTTTTTCAGTATTTATTCAAAGAAAACAAAAACGGTAAACTTAATATTAATCTTAATTTTAAGAATCTGTTAATTTTTTGTTCAAGCAGGTTTAGATATTTTTATTTGAAAGATCCATTATGTGCATAACTTGAAAAGAACAAAAACATAAACGCTTCTCTGACAGCTGATATGTTGAATTGTTTATGGTTTCTGCTGCATGAGAGACTGTTAGAAATTACATTAGGTTTGTCTTTATACGGCAGTTAAAATTTATCTTTATTAACTTTATAAAACTTGTAACAATTATCAATATCAATAATAATTTTACTGGTTTAAATTTAAATAATAAACTATTATTTGGTTAAATATCAGATATAAGAGAATATTTTTGATACTTTTTGACATTACTTTTATGACTGTTATTATTTGAGTAGCAAAAAATAATTTGTAATTTGAATTTAATTCTTGTTATTCTTAAGAGTTTGGAAAAGATTCGAAACTATTCAAAACCGAATTTTAACAATCGCATTTATTTCGTTGGGCAATGACAGTTTCGGATTTATGAATCTCAGGATCACGGAGCCAAGACCCATTTCCTCCGGAAATCTATTTTCTATCACTTGCCGAGAGTGGAGGAGAAGAGGTCTTATAACGTCATCAGCCAGGTCGGAATGTTGCCATCAGATATGAACAAATTACATTGGATAAATTTTTCATGTATACTACATAACATTCAGAGAGTTAAAAACGATAAAATGATAATTAATTTCTGTCCAAATATTCAAATGCAATTGAGTGAGAAATACATAAACGATAATTGTAAGAATTAAATCATTGTGCCAGTATAATAGGTGCATAATTTCGTTTTTTCTGCGTTCTTTATTTAAGGATCAGTATAATATAAACTATTTTGTCTCCCCTTTTTTGTTTACTTAGTCGTTTAGATATTGAAGAGCAAAGAAATCATGTGAAATAGGAAAGTATTTTGAAAAATTATTCATAAAGTGCTTTAAAATAAAGAGACGAATTGATATCAAATTAAAATCATTCATGAAACTGGTTCAGGTTATTCTATAATTAAAAAAATGATGCATGTAGATATTTCTTTAAATGAACTAATCATGATAAATAGATATTAAAAATTTAAGATTTCGTCAGTTAGAAAGTTTGAGGCAACTGTTTTAGCTGAGCCGGATATTAAACCAGCGGGAGTGAGTTCCCCGAAACATTCTCGCATACGACCAGTAATGTGGGATGGGTGAACACCCAGTTGGTAGGTAAATATTTTTGGGGTATTTACCCAAGGCCTGGTTATTTCAAAAAAAATTTTATGAAAGGTTATTTACGATGAAACATATAAAATTTATGAATTCCCCAAAACTTACGCAATTTTTTTGCAAAATATTATGTTCGGAATGTTTTCGCGCGCCGAGGTACCACAACTTTATTTAACGTTTTTGAGTACGAAATATTACTATAGATATCGCACAACATTTCACTACATCTCTGGTTAATCACAGAAGTCCATCTGGAGAATGTCAAAATGGCAGTTTCGTTTTGGGGATTGCCATTATTTCGGAAGCGCGTGTTTGCGGATCGCTACAATTTCTGCCAAGGTCAAACGCCAACCATACTCACTTGAGTAAAATAAGCAAAACGCTCGCCAACGCACAGTCGTAATGTGCATTTTGAACTAAATATGCATTTTGAACTCCTGTTTTTAACCGATTGAGATGAAAATTGGGCACAGATCTATAATTAATGTTAGCATCCGCGATTTCAAGTTTTATTTATCTACGTCAAAGGGTTTATGAGATACAAGTATGCAATTATACAGACCGACAGATAGTAAACCCGCTGGCGTATTTGTCCCAAAATTTTATACGGACCTACATTCATGACGATAAAACTATGTACGAAATTTTATCCATCTAGCTATTCAAGTGTTTGAGTTATAGTGTTCACATGACTTCGGACATACAGACTTCCCGTTGACAGATTTTGCCCAAAATTTGACAGAAACCTACAAATTATGTTTAAAGACCACATACCACATTTCATCCCCGTAGCTCTAATAGTTTTCGAGTTATCGTGTTCACAAACACACAGACATAATTCCAAAATTGTGTTTTTCGGACTCAGTGAGGTCTAAAACGTGGAGATTCGTCAAAATCTCGAGTTCGAACTTTTTGACGATTACAATACTTTCTCTTTGTATACTTCGTATACGAGAAAGTAAAAAAGAGCTTTTAAATTGAAAAGTACAAGACTAAAATTTAAACACTTCATCCATTTTCATTAGTTAATAACATGTTAAGAATTTGTCTGTTATATATTTCATTTTCTTTTACTTTCTCGTATTCGAAGTATACAAAGAGAGAGTATTGTAATCGTCGAAACATTCAAACTCGAGATTTGACGAATGTCCATGTGTTAGACCTCCCTGAGTCCGAAAAACACAATTTTGGAAATATATCCGTTTATCTGTGGAAACGTTAATTCGAAAACGGATTGAGCTAAAAGGATGAAGTCTGTCATGTGATCTTCACACAAGATTTGTAGGTTTCTAACAAATTTTCAACGAAGTCTATCCGTAGAAGTTTGTCTGTTTCTCTGTGATCATTTGAGCACAATTACTCAAACTTAAATAGCTAGATGGATAAATTTTTTGCACAGTTTATGATCAGGAATGTAGGTCCGTTTCAAAATTTTGACCAAATCCGTCAAAGGGTTGATTGTCTGTCGGTCTGCATATTCGCATTCATGTGAACACGATATATACTAAACGCAATGACTTTGATAAATACAGATTGAAATGAGGTATTTTAAGCTTCATTGTAGATGTGTGCCGAATTTTTGTTTCAATAGGTTGAAAGAAGGCGTTTAAATTGCATAATCGGGTTTTTTTCACTTTACTATCAGGAAAAGCAATATTGCTTATTGGCGCATTTCTCGCTTGATTTATTTTTTCCCGCTTCCTTTTGATGTCTTTTACGCGTTGCCGCTGTCTTTGAGGGTAATACAAAAGGGAAGGAAATTAAGTCCTCATTTGTTATGCGACATAGGTCGGAGTTGACACCTTTGTTAGGAAGTGTACGAGAAAGTCCAGGGGAGACCACTCTCTTTGGTTATTTTTTAATAACCCGAATATCATATCTAACAAAATTTCTGAGATATGAGTAGTTGATCATCACGATGAGTAGTTGTTAGAAGTCGTCATAATTCAATGTTAAATAATCTTCATATTGTTTTATTTGTTGTTATATTGAACTAATTTTATTATAAAAATTGGAATAAAATCTAGAATTAAAATCATAATAACTTCTAATTAGTTAAGCCGAGGCGATTTGATTAAATTAAACTCTTAACAAAAAAACCAATATTAAGTAAATTTCTTTCTGCTGTGCATGGTTGGTTCCGCAATATCATATCTCATTACCCCAATATCATATTTCCCATAATCATATTTCTGACGTATGATATGGGTGTATTTTGCATCCGCTTGTAATGTCGCCCTTTCACATTTCCCCACCCTCTGTGTGTAGTTGTTGTGTGACAGGCCTTGGGGGAGGTCCACGATTTTTGTTCGGAGAAGATGGGGTCGCAACTTTGCTAAGGAGTATGCGATGAAGTCTACGGGGGACCACTCCTGATGGATTTCTTGGAGTATAAGTGATGAGTAAGCATTATTTTCTTCGCAGCATTAGATGAATCGAAAGTTCAGAAAGACAGTGATTTCAGTATTAAATATTGAAATGTGATGAAGTAAGAATTGCAAAAATAGTTTCAGAAAAAGTTTTCATACTGAATAAAGATAAAAATATTCGAACTTGCCTATTTTAAAGCTGACAGGACCACATTGAGAATTGAATTTACCCAAAATTAAAAAAAATTGGGTCTAAAAACAAAACAGCAAGCGAGAACAACAATTTTTATACTATAAATATAATAAAAGAGTAATTTGTAAGATGCAATAGTATTTTATATATTATTAATAAATAAACAGGTAAGGATAGTAATAAATAAAGTTTTCTTTAGTATAAGAAAAATAATTTTAAAAAGTAACTAACTGAGATAAAGGGGCATGCACCCAACGCTTTCAATGCAAACATTTTGTAATAAAACTGCAATAAACAGTTCAGTTCATATCTAGCTTTTACAAATTTTCTTAAAAGTGAAAACCTTTTATTGCATTTTTCATTCAATACATTGTACAGCAGGAAAGACCACGAGAGAATCAATAACCTTACAAATTATTCACAGGCTATTTAAAAAGATGCAATATGTGGAAGTATTTCGCTACCGAGAACAAATCAGAAATACAAATAGTTTTAACTTTGAATTAACCAAAATATGTTCGAATCAGGAGCTTATATACTAAGGTGGCATATTACTATTATTAATCATTAAAACGTTTCATAACAACGAAAAATGAAATTTCGTCCTACAATCTAATGATTAAAATGGAAGCTTTGTGAGAAAGCCTTAAATGGAAATAAATTTCAGGAGGAACTTAAATGAAACTGCTTCAAAAAAATCATCATTCCAGGTACCGTTTCTCGTTCAGTGTCGGGAAATGTATAACTGCAGGAACGGGCGCGATAGCAGCTATACCAAACTGTTTGAACCGGATAAAAAATCACAAACAAGCGACTAACTTGGCTTTTATATAAAAAGGTTCTCTACAGCGTTGGAACAGGTTGTATAGTTTTGTCCAATGCAATTTATAAGGAAAATTATAAAATTTTAAAAGTGGTGTGAAATATTAAATAGAGCTACAATTTTCACTTTCCTTTCATTGAGGAACTTCAGCATTTTTGTTTATTTTTCAAATCGATTTAAAATGCTTCGAAACGCACTATAAAATTTAAAAAAATTCTAGACAGTTTTTTTTTTTTAATTTGCAATCAAAGTTCGCCTCTCAGGAAACGCGGGAAAAACGATCCATTTTGGAGCGAAACGGGTCTGACGTCACAGTTGCCTGACAGGGGTGACACACGCTTGCTTCCAGTTTGCTCTCTATGGAGATTCTCTTTTTTTCTATATTTTCGGTTATTGCATCAGATAAAATAATGTCGCCAAGATGCAAGTATTGTATTGTTCCTAAATGTAGTAATACAACTGTAACGGCACCCGATGAATTATTTATCAATGTGCCAAAAAATTATGTTAAAAATAGGCGTAAAGCGTTGAAAAGAGATCCGAAGCTTAATCCGGAATTATCAGCAAGCAGTATTCGTCATGTCTGAGGAGATCATTTTGATGTGAGTTATTAATTTAAAGCAAATATTTAAATTTAATTTGTTTTTTCCCTGTATTATCCCCCTTGTTTGATTACATGGAATTTACATTTTAAGAAACCATTGATACCCCATATCAATATCAGGAAGCGCCATAAAGAAGAGCCTTGAATTTCATATTTGTTCTGTTTTTGATATAAGATGAGGTTAAACGCATAAGTACCTGCATGAGCTCGTATTGAAAGATTGCGTGGTAGCCACGTGAAGTTTTAAAGTTCCATTGTTGATTAAGGTTTATAAATAGATTTAATATTGTTTGTTTTGGCACCGATTTTAAAAAGAAAATTATTTTATACTTTTCAAACCACGGTTTTGTTTAATTTTTTAAAAATTTGTTTTTATTTTTTCACATGAAAAGTTAAGCGCAGACACATACATGAAAACGTAGCTGGCCTTTAGCGGTTTCCTGCTTTTTTTATTTATGCTAATTCATCCACATGGGGATATTGATGACTTAATAGCATTACCAGAATTAATTTATTGCTTCATTTTCAGTGGATTTTTTTATGGGATTTTAAAGATTTCCTTTCATTTTTTTATGCCGAATTCGGTTAACATTAAAAAGTTAAGCTAGAACACACCATGAGGTACTGTTTGGATTCTGAGTTATGACATGTTTTTTTTAGCTAAGTTTAGCATTTTATTTTATTTTTGTTTTATGTTGTTTCATTGAGGACGATTATAAGACTGAAAAAGGAGAAATCTTATTGTTGTGCTTTTATTCCTCGTATCTCAGCCATCATAAAATCGGAATTTTTCTTGAAATACATTGCCATCATTGTAGAATCAATCCTTGGCAAATTATCCGTTTTATCTTGTACAAAACCAATATCCATTGTGAAATTGAACGTTAAATAGTAGAAAAACTCAAAACTTCTCTTTTAAAATGTTAGCTGTTACAAACGTCTTGATTTAAAGCAGGGCACAAAAGTAACGAAAGAGAAGTATTCGAAGGAAGGTCAAAATCTACTCTGCCAATGAGAGTGCGTTTCGGATTGCATCATGATTCCTGCTATTTCAGTGCATCTTTCTTTCTCAATATTTAAATAAATTTTTATGTAAAATGTCTCTTGCATATTTGAAATTAGAATGTTTTCTTATACAAATACGGATGGCTTTCACGTGTTTTTTTAAAATGCTGAAGTTTCCCAATATCGGATCTTATTCAATCAAGAATTTAGTTTCTAAATATCCTTTATATTGTTGTGGAAAAAAGAAACCATTCAGTTTTATTCAGCCATCGTTCATCATATATGGAAATAAAGGGTAGCAGTTAACAGGAAAGAACATCTAATAAAAGATTTTATCTCTAATAATTTTATAAGGATCTTCAAGATATAATCGAACCAACTTCAATATTTCCAAAGGCAAAATTAATTTTTGTCCAAGAGTTTCGCAACTCCATCAAGATTTATGCTGTCTTACCAAATTTCTCAATTCCAGCTCTATTCACTTCCAAATTATTAGCAACTGAAATTTTGTATCCATAATGTTTAAGTAAAATTTTAAAGTTTTATTTATATCGAGAAACAATGTAATTATTGATCTGGAACTTCCTTGTGATAAAAGTATGAAGCATTCTACACATTTTATCAAGGTTGTTAAATTATCACTAAGTTATCATTTAACTTTTAAAAAACAGAGCATTTAAATTTGGACAAAATCAATTTTAGAATGCAATTTTATGCGGTCATTTAAAATTTCAGCTTTTTCCGATTAGCAGTTTTTCGATTACATCAAATCCTCTTTATTGTCTCTCAAATGATGCACTGAATGCGAAACTCAGAAATTTGAAAAAAATCATCATTTTTCATCATTTACAATGAAATGCTTGCGGAACAGTTACATGAAAAATTAAACAATTTTTCTTACTCGTTGTGATATAAAAAAAATATATATGAACAGTGCAGCATATCGTTCTGATGCTAATTCCACTATTTCATCATTTTCATTCAGTCGAAAGCCAAATAAAAAGATAAAGCTCTATCCGTTCTATTTTATTATGATGGTTACTTGGTGACTTTTAATTTTAACATATAGTCACAACTTCTGTCCGCAAATTTGAATTTTTGTTCTGGGGTTCTTTGAATGAAAAATATGAAATACACTTCCCACGAAATACTTTATGGAATTGCAAATATGTAGTTATATGAATATGCTTATCAAATTATATCGATGGCATAGTAAGCTTGAGATTTTTGCAAAAGCAGAAGTGGCATTTCTGATAATTTGGTTTTTATTGATATTTGTTTTACATGGTCCAGGTTTTTGCAAACAAAAAATTGGAATATTCTCATAATTCTACTTTTGATTTAAATGTCACTATATATTATCAGAAATGGAAATGATTTTAGACTTTAAAACATTGGTAGCTTACGCATACAGCAATTAATTATGAATTAACCAAAAAGTTCGTATATAGGCCTTTCAGAAACACAGTTTTCTCTTAGAATTTATTAAAAATAGTTTCGAATCACAGGCTTATATACTAAACTGTGCCTTTATTGTTAATGATAATTAAAGCATTTGATAATCACCGAAAATGAAAGTTAATCAATCAATTTAACGATTGAAATGGCAGCTTCGTGGGAAAATTCCAGTTTGAAATTTCAGAAAAAGTTAAATAGTATTGATTTAAAAAATATCATCATTATAATTCCTAGCAACGGGAAATATTATACCGATTGTTCGCCCTCCCCTGCTGTCTAGATAGTTCGATCGATATGAAATCTGAAAACACTCCTAACCGTATTAAACTTTTTAAAAGACAGAATTATTCGCATGCTCACACCTAACTTTTAGACCAGCCATGACAATACAACACTGTCTCGGCTTTCAAAAGAAAAATATTTCCACATTCTACGAAATATTAAAGAAGTTGAAAAGCTTTTCGGGTCAAATACACCCGAGCAGAATAGCAGGGTTTTAAACGGACGCACTATTTCATATAATTTAGTATTTATTGATGTTTGTTTTAAGTTGTCCAATTTGTTTTTCTAAAAATTGAAATATTTCAAAATCAATATGCTTTTGTTTTAAATAACATTGCATATAATGAAAAACGGAGATAATTTTAAACTTCAAAACATCAATAGCTTACGATTATAGCACTACTTATTCCGCTTGCAAAATAATTCGAACTTGAATTCAATGCACGCTCGAAAAGAAAAAAAAATTGTATTCATTATTATTTCATATAACATTTAATATTACTATTAATATTGATTCGGGGGGGGGACCGCACATTGGCCGTGCAGGGACCATAATCTGTCTACTTTTCAAAAATTTTTAGATTTTTCTAGTGGAGTTTAAATGGAGTCCTCCGTTTAAAGTCATTTGTATTATGGAAAGTGACATGAAAAATTGAAATGTAACAATTAAGTTCAGAAATTATTTTAAAGAGAATATGTTTATTTTAATAAGAGCAAAGTAAGAGTAATCGAAAGATTCGTTAAATGAAAGCGGAATCTCAGTTCAAAATTTTGCGTATCTTTCTTTACATCAAGAGTGATTCACAAAATGTTTTAAATAAAATCTAAAAATAATAAATTCGTATCCATGAGAATGTCGAAGTGCATATAATTTTTGAAAACGGAGATTTTTTTTCAGAGGTTTGTCTGAAGATATTCAAACATATTTTATTACTAATAAAACACAAAGTCCCATTTAATTCAAAATAATAAAGAGAATACAAGGGATCTTAAAGAATTACAAATGAATTGGCAAATATGAAATATTTATTGTTATTTTTTAACAACGGAACAACTCATCTTTAAAATTCAGTTCGCATTCACAATCGTTATTTCAAGAAAAAATGCTTTGCAAATTTATTTGCTGTTTTTATTTTCTTATGAACTCAATTTAAACACAAATTCACACAAGTGTATGTGAGGGTAAAGGCCTAATACATTAAACCTTCGAGTAATATATAGTTATTTTTGGTAAATCACATTAACAGGGTGATTCGTTTAATCGCTTATAAATTTCTGAGAGGGGTAAGTTACTCAAAGTCGAATTGGAATTACATGGCAATGCATGGGCGGAAGCTCAATCCTCATTGCTATTGTTCACGCCAACTTTCTAGCTCGGCTTTTTTTCTAAATTACAGCAACCCTGTGGCGACACCACAAATAGCAATGTATCAGAGTCAACTTGGACGCGAGAGATTATGGTGAGATTTTTTTGGCTTCCTTATTTATCCGCTTCAATCTTTGCTTTTTTTTTGTGTTTTCATCTGAAAGATTGATACCGCCGTGATGGCCTGTTCAAGAGCATTGTGAATCCCATATTATTTGTGAGTTTATTTCATTATTTCTTGAAATATGGATAATTGAACTTTTTACATTATATCATTGGAACTGTGATACGCCCCCGTTGCTAGGCGACGGTGTGACGTCATACTTGCATAATCTGCTTGCTTGATTGATTTTACATCTTGGTTGCTTGACTTTTGAATCCTGTTTCCTGCTTTCCTCATGAATTTTGTAACTGGACCTAAATTGTGTCTATCCCAAAATTCACTATAGGTGTGGGATTTTCGACATTTTTTTAAAATTGCAACTGTGACCAACTATCCCCACTGAAGTTTTGGTCCCCCTCGGACCTTTCTATCCCGGGATATTGATGTTGTAAGAAGTGTTCACGAAAGTGCGAGCATTGCGCCAAATCTGATTGACGACTTTTTGACGTCGCTTCAACATCGCTTGCCATCTTGATGTTTTTGGATGTTTTTGCCGCCCTTCCTTGATGCTTCCTTTCCATTATAATGTTTCTTTTGACTTTTTTATTTTATGCCAAAAAGAAATAGCGTAATTATTTCCCTGAGAGAACCTGGATCCAGTATTCAATATGCCTAATCCAAGTCCAAACGAGGGCGATTCCTCATCTAAAGCCAAAAATACTTCTGCTATTAATACCAAGACTTTGCAGAAAATACCATCTGATAGTCAGTCTAAAGTTAGTGGTGTTGGCTCAGTTGAGCAGTTAATTAACCAAATTATCGATTTTGACTTTGATCCTTCCATCTCTGAAGCCCTGGTTTCACCACTTCAAGAATTAACAAAAATATTTATTAATAAATCACGGGACATCAAAGCTGGTGTCCGTGACTCATTCGTCGAGAAAGTGATTTCTCCTCTTATTCAATTATTTCAAGAACGTGAGACAACACATTTAGCAAGTATTTTTGACTTAAAATCTCATCATGTCGACGCTAGTGAACGTCAATATAAAGCGAAGATTCGCGAAAGCGAGTCAACAATCTAATATCTCAAAGGAAAATTGAATTTAGTTAATACCGAACTTGCGGATTACAAACAAGATCTTAAAGACTCTTTCAAAAGTTTACTTGAAACTAGCAAACAACTTAAATCATTAATTGCCAAGACTTACGCCTTCATTTTCTGATGTTATCTCCAGGCCGGTCGCTCCTGTCAGAGCCCCTGTTCCTTCTCAATGGGACAGCCATGTTGCCCTTTTACGACCAAAAAAAGAATCAACTTCTGAGGAGAATCGTAAACGCGTGAAGACTGCTTTGACCTGCCGCAACTCACCTGCAAGGATAACTCGCATTTCTGAAGTCAGTAGGGGGTGACCTCATTATTGAGCCCCCTTCTCCTGAGCATTTGCAGGCCTTAGAAGGAGAGATCGCTTGTGTTCCCTCTTTTGAGGCACAGTTCGAGGTCTCAAAGCCAAACCGCCGCCGGCCACAGATTATTCTCATTGGAGTTGCTAATGACGTCGACAAGGATCGATTGTTAAAGTTGTCTCATTTGTACTGAATTGGAGCTTTACAAAATTATGATTTCGTGATTTCGTTTAATTCTATACTTTGAATGACCACATTAACACGCATGAAACTTGTATAAAGTCTGAATATAAATATTGTTTTATAATTTACAGAAGTGTCACTATATCAGCATGAGAATGGAACAGTAAATACAGAGAAAAAAGAACTATATTTCGAGAATTAAAATCACATTTAGCCTAATATTATATACATATAATGATTGACTCTGGATGAAGCAAAAATAACAATCAGAAAGATGATTGTATAGTATATTTGAAAATTTGTAGTCCTGTAACAAATCTTTGTGCTAAAGAATGTGTCGAGAAACCATGGCTTTAAAAATTCCAAGATGACTGGTATGCAGAAAATTTCTATGCCATGATCTTTTCAAAATATAACAGCAATTGCAACACAGGGAAAAATGTTATAAATTTTATATGGAATGGAAGAACGACATTATTATATTCATTAGAATATTAAATAGTATTCATTACTTCAAAATATAGGTCATATTTTTAAAACACCTATTAAATTTGTAAGTTATAATCTCGTGCATCCTAAAATAATTTGATGAAACTTTAATAAAGACATGCATAGATGATTATAAAAAATTATTCCTGGTAATAAAAAATTAAAATACTTCTACGATTTAAAAACAGGACTGTATAAGCAGCTCTGCGTTTTCTTCTCATACCCGTTTGTTATAATGAAATACCAATCTTTATTTTCCTACCTTTTAATACTTATACCAACCTCAATATTTCGGTTTAAGAGCAGCAATTTGAAATGAAGAAAGTTAATAGCAATTCAGTTAGTGGAATATTCTCTCTTTATAAATAATTTCAAATTAAAAATAGTGGTGTCAGGTAACAAATTGAAATAAGGAATTATCTGTTTTCATTAAATTTGATGAAAACAGTGTTAATGTTTCAAATCCATCGAAAAGAGCTCCTCTTATTATCGTATCAAAAGTTTTGCTTAATTATTGTTCCAATGTGGTATGATTTTTGGAAAGATGCCGGCATGTATTCTAATTGATATTATGGCTTATTATTTTAATTGCTTAAACCGTTAACGCCGGAATTAAATCTGTTGAAAATATTGCGATGAATATCGAATCTAAATTATTAGAGTTCTTACAGTAAAAAATAGAAAATTCAAGGAATTATTATGTCAGCGTTTGAAATTACAGCCCGTCCTCATTTGAGGAGGATGAGGATTTCAGTGAAAAGAAGGTAGTCTTGTTATTGGAGTCAATAATTTCTATTACAAAATAATAAAAAAATGTAATAAAGTCCTAGTCAAAGTATTTTATAAAATTTTTAAGCAAATTTTATATTTTATTTAAATTAGTTTATTTTTTTAAATATTTAACAAAAATATAGAATTATTTTATATTTTTAGAGATAAAATTTTAGTGTTTTGCTAATAATAACGATAGATCAACTATAAAAATTTTATAAAATATTACTCTTATCTTAAATTTACTTCATTTAGAATAACATCATATACTTCCTAAATGAAATTTTTTTTCAAACATTTCTATTACACTTAACTGACGCATATCATTCATAAGACTCCGAAAAATTATTTATCCTTATTTCTTTATTAAATTTTGAATATTCAATATCAAATTAACCAATTGACTTCTGTCTTTATTCTTTTAGATTTTATTTTTGATGGAGATGGTCCCGCATAATCTTCATAGAAATCCATAACATTAAAACAAATGTATGAAAATTAAACATCAGGAATACCTTTTATATCAGATATTGCAGGTACAGTTGTATGTGCAACAACAAAAGCTTTTTTCATCTGTTAAACTATCAATACCCTCTGGAATTGCAATAATATCCGCATCAATTTCTTCTGAAAACAAATAATCTCGAGCTCCGTTACTCCTAAGAAAATTACAAGACATGGTTATTGCACTTTATTTTCCTTAATAATATATCAAATTTAAGTATTTTCTTTTAAAATGTCGAACAAGATTTTATTCAATCATTACGCACGGAATGTAAAAAAAATAAATAGTTTGTAAATCTGAATAAAAGTTTGCTACAGCGCCTCGCGTTCTTAAATAAGTACAGCATCATATGAATGACATCATCATTCAAATGGAAAGTTTCAAAATAAAAAAATAATTCATTATTATATTGTTACGAAAATCCTCTTGTGGGTGTTTTGTTTAATTAGTTTGTTAGTTTTGTTTAGTAATGTAGGGAAATAGTTCATTAATATATCTAGTAGTTTTGTATTTTACAAGAATATTACTACCAGTTTTCCAAAATGTAAGCATTTATTATAAGGAAAAAGCGGTCTATTTATTGTTAAAGGAAATTTTGTAATCTGTTTTTTCATGCAACCGTGTTTACATGACTTTATTTGAGAGATTCATTCTAGCTATAACTTGAACAGCACTAAAACATCAATGCTGCTCTCTTATATCAAATTTTACTTTGCATAGCACTTAAAAGTTCTGCTAATTAACTCCATTCATCTAACTTTCTATGCACATGCAGCTATTATCAATATTAATAGTAAATATATTTGTTTAAATAAGATGCTATGATTTGATTAAATACAATATATAAAAATAATTTTTGATAGTTACTAAAATAGATGTTATGGCTTCCTTCTTAAATTATTTTTTATATAAAAACTAATATTCATATAACTTCTTGCAATAATGCTCTTCACAGTTCAAACAAAATAATGATAATCAAAATGTGTCATTTATTGAACTTGCAAAGTAATTACTTTCAATAAGCAATCATTTCGAAGGAAAAAGAAAGCTTTCAGAATTAAATAAAATAAACTGCTTAAGCCGCTGTGAGAAAATAATCCACCGAGGATACGGTGCTTGCAATTAAACATCTGACAAAAGTAAGAGACTGTTAGATTGATACGAAAATTTTCAACTGCATTTTTATAAAAAAGTTTTCACATTTTCAAATATAGTGAGCATTTCCAATATCTAATTTTTTTTCTTGAAATTTAATTATTATTTACATGTCATTTTTTTGCTCTCTTTAAAATATAAGCATCCAATTATTATGATATTTTAATTTAATACCCTGTAACTATGTCATAGAATACTTTATAATCAGGGTGATTAAAAAAAGGGTCAAATTTTAAGGCAAGGGCAGGCTTATGATTTGCATCCGAAATGAAATAGGAACATGGACATAAGATAGCGTTTAAAATAATACAGCTCGGGCCAAAACTACGGTCACTTTTTGAAATTTAAATTTTTGAAATTGAAATTCCTTAATATCACCTCGAACTTCGACCATCTATTGAATAGTTACTCACAGTATACATTGAAGATTCCGCCTTGAGGGCATTTATTCGGGAATTAATCTATCAAAGTTCGGAAAAACAAAAATAATGCATATTTGGTCAAATTATACCACCTGATAAGTATTTTGAAATGCTACAGCTATACTACAAATGTAAAATAAAATTTTATTATTTCATATACAAAAGCGAAAATAATATATTAAAATATTACAAATCGGTAAATCATTTAAATCAGATTTGAAGAATGTTTTGAAAAACATTTATACTCACTATTCTTATATAAGGTATTGAAAATAGGTATTTTGAAGAGATCATCAATTTTTTTTCCTGCCTTACTCTTCAAAATTCCACAATTTAATAAGTAAAAAATAAAGGTATCCAGAACGTTTACTATGCAAAAAAAATTCAATTTATCCATACCAAAGATCCAACATGGTATCCATTATGTGGGTTTCGATGGAAATGAGAGGATTCGAAGTAGTTAATTCTGATACTCCCAAATGGGGGCGCTGCTATCGTAAAACACACGCATGCGTAAATCTTATGTTTCTTTTCCTCCTTAGTTACATCAATATGTACAGAATATTACCTAGCTTCAGCCGTCTTTAGATTGATACATCTTTGGCAAATATGAAGGTATTGAGAAAAGTATTATAATATTGATGTTTTCTTATCATATTCGAAACAAATGGTATTAACATTAATTTTCATTTACCAGCCCGGAAATAAAACTCCTGGCTTTATATTAAAGAAACAACCTATTCAACTAAAGACGTCGTGGGTAATAAAATTTTATAAAATTTATATAGAAAATTTTTAATATTAAAAGTGGTAAAACTTATTTCACAAATTTTCAAATCTCAATTCCTAACTACGCAGAAGATGATTTCTCATTTGGACATGAACCGTTTTTATTCCCGTTTGTAAAGCTGCTACCGTTTATCACACGCATGCATAAATCTTCTGCGTCTTTTCTTCCTTAGTTACGTCAAGATGTCATGATTATTAACTAGCTTCAGTCGTCTTAAGAATGATACAGTTTGGGCAGATATGGAGCAAAAGCGAAATGTATTGTAATGTTGACATTTTCATATCACATCCGAATTAAATGGTTATAACAATATTTTTCATATACCAGTCCAGAAATAAAACTCAAGACTTTAATTGAAAGAAACGACCGATACAACTGAAGATTTCATTAATGACACAATTTTATATAATTTATATAGAAACTTTTTCAAGATTAAAAGTCGTAACACTTATTTTACAAATTTTCATATCTTAAATCCTAACTATGCAAAAGATGATTTCTCATTTTGATATGAACCTTATTTATTCCCGTTTGTAAAGCTATCTAAATACTTAGTTTTTCCAAGCATAAATACAGAGTATACAAACAATCAGTAGACATTTCAAAAAACCATACAATATAAGTCGATTTTCAAGTGGGTCACTTCATGCACATTGTTTGGTTTTTTCTCTTGGCAAAGAAAAAAAATTAGTTAAAAAACGTCCCTTCAAGTGGCACTTTTAGTTGCAACTGCCGAGAAGAAATGCAAATTACACTGTGATGAATAAACCTGCTGAACCAAATAATTCAATTTACGGTTACTTTAGCTGCATTCCCAGCAGTTTATCAGGGTGTGGTTCTTTCCCGAGGCCATGGTATTTTTCATCACTACTAATCTATAAAAGAGGCTGCCGCAATCGATTGTGCAAATGCTTCAGCTTTTGCAGGCAGAGTACGGCTTCTGGAAGAAATTTCGTCATCTTCTTCTGCATTCCAGTGCTTTCACATCTCCATGTTATTATTACCGTTGATTAAGATTCTTCGATACTATGGGCGTCATAAAGACAGTTTAAAACTATCGGAAGCATGTTTATACTTGTCAAAGCAAAATCGACGAAGACTCGGTGATAAAGCAGAAATATTACTAGGTTATGCAACACATGCCAGAAGACTTAGAATTTCTATGGCCGGAATAAGGCGCAATTTCAAATACAAACATATTAAATTTTGTAAGGGAAATTTTGTTTATGTTACAGATGTCGCATCTAAATCTGTAGATGAATGTTGAAAACTCAGAGCTTCAAGTTCTAGATGAAGGTGCTCTAATTCAGATATTTTTGCATTAGAAATTGATATTTCAATAAATCTGGTAAAGAGAGGATCTCTACAGGAGATACTTGTAATGAAGGTCACTACAAAGAACGAAAAAAGTCCACTGTTGGTTTTTAGAGAAAAGAATTAGACTTCTTAGCTTAAACGCCATAGAAAAATACTGCAAAGTTAAATATCTGTGTTTAAAAAGGTTTTTTTCATTTTAAAACTATGTCGGACATTGTGGGAGATGAAACCTCGAACACATACTGGAAACGTCAATCAAGATTGGCAGTGGGTGGGAGTGGATTGGAGACGACAATCAAGAGTGGCATTGCAAAAGAACCATTGTTAAAAAGATTGCTCAGCACAGTTTATCGACAATTGAAAAAGGAGAAGGAAATAAGCATACAACTTTTCGGGCGCACGGCCGTCTTGGCCTTTAAGACCAGCAGAGTGTTCAAGACATATTAGGAAATAATTCAGCAAGACATGAAATTTTCACTCATATATGAAGTAGTAAAACATATGATGTTATTTCATTACAATAGCTTTATTAACAAAAATGAACATTGATTAAATTCCATGAGAATGTTGAAGAATCAGGTCTTAAGAAAGATATGCTTCTGTTCTGAAATGGCAAATCAAATATCGAATTTTAGAAAGAAAAGCCAACCATTTTGACTTTTTTGTATTTCGCAATTGTTGTAAGCAGATATGCTGGAATTTGGCTTCATTGTAAGAAATTCGTCACATTTAGAAATGATTTTTATTGAAGACAATGTTTTCAAAAAAAATACAAGGATGAAAACTCAATTGATTTCAATTACCGGCGTCTTATAAGATAAAATGTGCATCTATTCACTAAAACAACTCATAAATGAATATGAAGCAGTGATAGTAAAAATATTACATACTAAAGAAATGCAAAAATAAAGCTCAAAAAGAAAGAAAAGAGGGAAATGATTGTAATTTTATTTTGCTCAGCCAGCAATTAATATTTACATCAATGTTAATAGTTCGTTAAAGCAGTTAATGATTCTTTTATTTGATTACTTTCTCTCATAAAAAAACTGACGATTTTAAACAGGGTTTTACAGAAAAACTTCATCAGAAGATGCAATTGAAAGATATAAATTCTACATAAATAGAGTAAAATAGAATAGAATAAAATAAAATTAGTAAATATTCCATACCTTCTCACTGCACATAAACAAACAAAGTAACAACTGAAGGTCTGCATTAATCTGCTTATTTTCATACAAGCGTTATAATTAGGGAATTATTGTAACATAAAATCTGAATCAAACATACTTCACAGAGGCATAGAAAACTGCTACTCGTGAATCAAATCACATTTAATATATCTGGCAAAATACAGAAATTTTAAGCCTCTTAACGATTAAAATATGAACTTCCATATGATGGACATTTTAAAATATAACAGTAATTTTACACCAGATACAAAACGTATTCATTTTATGCACATACGCGCTCGTTTTGTTGCAAAATGGTATTTCATTTATGAACCACAGTTTGTAACGAGCTTATAACCCAGCTAAAAAAAAATCTGCAGAAAATCTGAAGGTATTTGGAACATGTTTTCTTCAGATTTTCTGCAGAAAAAAAATATGTTCCAAATACCTGCAGATTTTTCCACAGTTAAGGTTTAATTATTAATTTCAATTATTATTAATTTAATTTATGAATAAACTTACTTAAACGATTTGGAATGTGACGAAACTTCAAGCTCTTGTCTGGGATTCGAACCCGCGATCCTATAAGCAGGCGCCTTAACCACAAGGCCACGTCGGCATACGCGAGGTGGGGATAAATTAATCTATTTAAGTTATAACGTCACTATGGCTCTCGTGGCGCCATCTAGTGGTGTAAAAATCAACCAAGGTCAGAATATTTGTTTCAAAAGTCGTAGAGATGTGTAACAGATGAGATTAGTAATATTTTTGTTCAATAATTTAGATTCTCAGTTTCAATAAATTCATTTTCACCTTCTATATTTCTGGGAAGCCTTCTCTCCATCCAAAGGGCGAAAGCTCCACTTTTCCTTTCTTTTTCGAGGAAAATAGCTAGTCAGAAAGACAGTTGGAAAACTAATTGGAAATTAATTCAATTATGGGGTAAAAGTTTAAAATGGTAAAACCTCAAATATTTATTTTAAAGATTAATTTAGAATTCATTTTTTCAGTGGCATATTTAAAAAATTTAGTCCTAAGACATTTTTCCATTGGGAAATTTTTTGAAACTCCTGTCTGCTGTAGAATTAAACAATAATGATAATTACATTCTAATTTTGTTTTATATCCGTTGGAAAATAGAGCTGCAATATTAGAGAATATGGTGTAAAATATGCATTTAGAGAAATGCAGATATTATGAAAATGCAGTTAAATCTTCAAAAAATCAACAGATATTGGTCGAGTTTAATGATTTTGTGAAAATATGCTAAATAACTGCAAATTGAATTTAAGACAAAATGCAAAGTCTTACAAAATCTACAGGATATTTAAAGAAAAAAATATAAATAAATTTTATGCAGATTAAATTGAAGAAAAAATGCAGATATTTTGTTGTCTTATAAAATCTGCAGAATATTTAGAGAAAAATATAATAAGAAATTTTTTGCAGATTTTATGCAGATTAAATTGAAGAAAAAATGCAGATTTTTCTGTCTCCAAAAAATCTGCAGAATATTTAGAGAAAAATGAAATAAGAAAATTTTCTGCAGATTTTCTGCAAATTAATTTCAAGAAAAAAAATGCAGATTTTTTTTGTCTTCGAAAAATATGCAGAATATTTAGAGAAAAATATAAGAAGAAAATTTTCTGCAGATTTTCTGCAGATTAATTTGTAGAAAAAATGTAGATTTTTTTTGTCTTCAAAAAATCTGCAGAATATTTAGAGAAAAATATAAGAAGAAAATTTTCTGCAGATTTTCTGCAGATTAATTTGAAGAAAAAGTGCAGATATTTTCTATCTTCAAAAAATCTGCAGAAATCTTTAAGAAATCTTCAAAAAAAGAAATTTTCTGCAGATTTTTTTTAGCTGGGAACAACCTCGTCATTCACACTAATTGCGGTCAACCAGGCTAATATTTATATCACCACCCTTCATATAAAAAGCCTTTGAAGACAAAGCCGATTCTAATAAAATTTAGAAATTATTTCCAAACATAAAAGTAATTTTTATTTCTTAAGAGGTACAAAAGTTGCATATGCTCAAGAGGCAAGATAAATGAAAAAATTCTAACATGGAATGCATAATATCACTTGCTCTCAAAGGAGGCATATATTTTTGAAATATTAACTTTAAGACGTTCAAATTCATGCAGTTCTTATTCACGACAATAAAACTGCATCCATTAAGCTAACAAATAGCGCTGCATCCTAAAATTTAAAAAATTCAGGATCTTATTGTTTTTCTCTGTGCCTTTCAAATGTTAAGTTCTTGAACTTTAAATTTCATTTACCAACCCAGACACAGAAGTCCAAGCTTTAAATGCCTTATGTTGCCTCCAGATGGCGTTTTCACACTCATGTTCTTATGTGATTTTGGATGCTTACCGTATGCCTTGCCTACCCTTAAAGTTTGGAAACTTATTTTGAATCACTCTGTATATATAAAGAAAAGAGGAAATATCTGACATTTTAATGAAAAGAGTTATAACAAGCTGATTTTTGATGAATGTCAGTGTGTTGTTATCCCTCTTTTCAGAATCTATTCAACTTCCGTGCAGTAGTTTTGATTTTCAAAATTGTGAATACTTTTACAATTATGAAATCAAAGTAACAGGAGATCATATACATTTTCAGTTACTGCAGTCTAAGTCAGAATCACACATTGAATCAATGATATTTTGAATTTCAAATTTCTAAAAAAAATCCTTTAGATAATATTTTCCGAAGTTGTTTGCAGAAAGAATCTAAAATCCAAGATAAAGACATATCAGTGTAATAATTCTAGAATTTAAAATTAAGTCTGTTTTTAAATTTAGTGTTATAGTATTGTATTATATTAGATTAATCTACTTTTTTCAGCTACACGAGGGTTATATCAGAACGGTCATCGTGATTTTGAAAAGGACCGAAATGACGAGGACGACACTTAAATTGTCAACTCGTTCTCCAGAATTCTAATTCGTGCCAATGTGAGGTCTTTAAATTCTGTATTAAATTGCATGAATAGATAGTTAATGTAATTACCATTAATCTATTTTGAGAATCACCCAATTCATTAGATTTTAATTCTGTTACCAGAACGACTGCCAATAGCTTGTTTACTATCCTATGTTATACTGTTGTATTATTAGGGTAACGAATTTCTTCTAGGAACACTTGAACTCGAGATCCATTGTCTCCCGATTCTAAATGGAATTGAATGGGCAATTATGTATTAATCATTTTCACTTTAATTTCATTCCTTTACCAGGGAATATAAAAAATAAATTATATAAAGAAGTATTTTTCTTCACTTTCCTATTTATGTTCCTTAGTGATTTTTTGCATCTTCTCGTTCTACACTAGTCAATCTTCCATTGGTAAGTACAAGTTTAAAAGTAAGAAATTGAGAAGAGAAGTACTTTTCAACCATGAATTTTGTTAGACAATTGCTAAGTTTCCTATTGCTTATACTTAATTAATAAATTAAGACTGACATTAAGAATTATTTATAGTTTGAGTGTCTTAATCTTATTAATAATAGAAGTCCTAATGATTTTCTATAAGAGTTTTTGATTCCTTCTGATTTAATAATTCTGATATATCCTTTATGGCTCAAAATATACGGTTTTATTATGTTCGATAAATGTCTATATTTGCAGCTAGAGCAGGATGTTGGAACAGCAACAGGATGACTAGGGCGATATACGAACCATCACTCCACTCTTCAAAATCCAACGCCATATAAGAAACATTACATTCTGTTATAAATAGCATAGCTAAACTATTAGTTTCTTTGATGACTAATATTCATTAGTAAACGCGAGTCTTAACGGCCTTTTCGATTAAACAACTGTAAGGTTTAACTGTAGGTAATTTTAGGTTACTGAAATAATAACGGCTAAATTTTATTTGTAATTTGTATTGAATTCTTGCTGTTATCCTTAAGAGTTTCGAAAAAATTCGAACTATACAGAACCGAATTTTAAACAACGCATCATTCTCGGTGGACGATGACAGTTTTGGGTTTATGAACCTCAGGAACACGGAGCCGACACCCGTTTCCTCCCACAATCCAATTTACATACGTGCATGTTTGACAGTTCTTAGTCAGCCAAACACTCCACCAACATCTGCGGAAAAATGTTAACAACGTGTTAAAAAATATAATCTTAAAATAAATGTATGATTAATTGAACACATGATTGTTATTTCAATTATCATAAATTAAATTAATTAGGTATTAAATTTATAAGAGTTCCTAGTCCAGTTATGAATTCATTCTTTTGATTGTGGCTTCACTGATAATGTTGGTTGAAACATATTTGTTTTCAATAAATTTCTTACTGATTATTCAGCATATTATCCTGTATAAATTCCTTTATTTCCTTACGAGGTGAGACAAATAGTATCGGAATTGATACCATAAAATGCGCAGACTGAAACCGCTTGCCAAATATTTACCTTGTACCCTCCCAAGCATGCACCATGTGTTACAAGGTCGTAGCTTTCGCCACTTCTGTAGAGTAGACTTTCGAAAAATTTACCTAAAGTGCCCCCAACCAGCCCTTTCTATACTTTACAATTGCTGTTATTGACTAACAGATCTAGCTCCTTGCTCCAGAATGTTTGTCATCCAATTTAATTTTTTACCTAATGTAACTCCCAGGTATTTTAGAGATGTTCTTTTTATTGATTGGGTGTTCCATCTGACGACTGGACATCTGGACAGTTAAAAAATATTGTGTTTTTTGGGGGGGGGATATAGAAACCATTTTTGTCAGTCTCAATCTTAAAAGATTCGAGTGCTAAAGTAGTAAACTGTTCCAGTTTCCGGCGAGTTCTCCCAATGATGAAAGAAGCAAAATCGTCGGGGAATGCCTGTAAGAGATTTTCTCAGGTCGGTCTGTTTTCACTATCTCATCTGCAAAAATAACGAGTAGTCTCACGCTGAATTACCCTTATGCCAATTTAATTGTTGGAAGTCATGGCCGCCAACACCGACACAAGGTTGACACCGGCGTATCATGGAGAGACGCATGTTCGGATTATGACACAGACAATGTAGGCAACTGCCTAGGGGAGCAACGCCTTTGAAGGATATTGAGATTTTTTTGAGGTATTTTCAGGGTAATTTAATTTTATTCCTTCATTTCATTTAGAAGACATGAACTGGAAAGCATTAAATTTAAAACCAGGCAACGGTAAAATTTCATAACATTATTTTTGTGAGTTTTTTTTCATGTTTTCAAATTCGCAAGCAGATCAATCATCATTTTTTATTTATTTGTTTTGTAGTTTATTGGCTGACTCACAAGTAAATAGCATTTTGAACTTCGTATTTCAGTATTTAAAATATGCCTAAAAGGTGTTGTACATTTTTCAAAATTTTCTTTACATTTTTATATTAATTTTTGTTTTATCCGCGAGATACTGAAACCATCTCTCTTTATACCGACGCACAATTAAATATTCTGTATAGTGTGTGTAGATCTCCAGCGATTTCTAAATACTTCGTTTCTTATTTTACTTGTCTAATTAACTGTCACTAGGATTCTCTTCTGCATGACGGCGCACCACCTTTTTTATTTCAATCTGATATGTAAAAAAAATGTCAGAGAGGAGACCGATTGCGAACAGCAAACACTTGCAGAGAGACGCAGTGAGAGAACGTGTCAACTTAATCAAAGTGACCAGAAGATAGCAGGTTTCCTTGTCTGAGAGTAGAAAATACCAGTTACACAATTATTATGATATGATATTTACATTAACCTTTTCCCTCCCAGTTTCTTCCCACTCACCATTTCTCTTCACTTTTCCTCTTCTTATTATTGCATTTTTTTTTAAAAAGCAAACACATTAGAAATTAATTACTCATCTTGTGAGATTTAAATTTTATACGAAAATTGCAATAAATAACATTAGGATTTTGAGGTAGTGCAACGCAGAATCCAAGTACTCCGTCAAGGAAAATGAACCTCATCGTGGTCTTTTATTTTCAGGGGTTTATGTCGTTCGTTTCCGATTCCTGTTACATCACTCTAAAGAACCCGTGACGCATATACTTTGATGCAGCAGTGCAAAATATGGTCATTCGGAATCCGCCTCATCGAGTGCCGATCTCTGTGCAGGCGAACGGCGGTTCTTCACACTGAGCCGCTACAAGTTAGTATGCTGTTACATAGTTAGTTGAGAGATTACTAAACTGTGGTAAGAGTTCCCATGGGAGAAAGTGGCAGACCAGACAGGAGGGCTGGAGAACGACAATCGTAATTGCGGAAAACAAAAAACTGACGGGATTAAAATAGATTTAAAAATTCTTGTTTCCCCAAGTTCATGCGGAACAAAAATTTGTTCTAGTATAGTTGGTGGAAAGCCTATTCACGAAAAAAGAAAAGGCAGGGGTAAATTAAGACATTAATTAATTAAAAGTTGGTTGCCGTCGGCGCCACCTACCATCAATCATATTGCACGATCATGCATTTTTCACCCATGTCTGCAAAAATTCTACACTCAAACTAGACTCTACTATTCTTCCTGTCCATTTTCTTTTATTTCCATTTTCGTGTGGAGTTTTCTAGAAAAATCAGAAACCTTCTCAAAGCTTCTAGTTTCGAAGATTTTAATTAAAACGTGATCAAAAGCAGTGGTGAACAATTGAACATCAGGAGGCGTTATTTTTTTCTTTCATCATAGGTTGTCTTTCATTACTACTTCAATGTTCCTAAAATTTGTTTTGGTGTTCAACTAACACTATCATACAAATGGAGAAAAAATGCAGAGAATCAGACTCTTAAGCTTAACTAAGCCAATAACTTTCAAATAAAAACATTCCTACGAAGAGGAATGGTTGGGTTGACATGACAAATGAGGGTACTCAAAAATAATATGACTTGCTTTGTTTGGTTTATTTTATTTATATTAACATGGCGTTTTGAAGAAACACGTGTGCTAGTTTGGGAAGCTCATCGTAATTTTGAATCGTTGTCGGATGACGAGGACGACATCTGAGATGCAACTCTCTCTCCAGACTTCCGTACCACACCAGTGGGAGGATGTTTAGCCTCCTAAGTATGATTTAGCTTCCAACAGGTCCCATTCACGATGGGTCTTCATTGGTATCCGGTTTCGATCCAGGAACGCATTGGCCTGAATCACTCCCTAACTACAATGAATAATCAAATTCAACTCGAATCATAGATTCACCAAGATATGAATCTTTGAAAAGTTTAAGCGTAAAGTGAAACACAAACATAAATATCATAACACAGAAAGAAAAAAAGAAACACAGTTAGATTAAATGTTTAAAAATTCTTCATTGTATTCAGACGTTAAGACATTATTTCGAGATGGGTAAATATTTACTTTATGGACTGATCTCAGTCAAATAGTCTGCCTTAACTCTGTGACTAGTGAAAATTCCAGATTTTTGGCTGTCTTTTTTTATACGTTTGAAATTATTAATTTTGCACTCGTGCATTTATTTGAGCTGTAGAGAAACAAGTAATATTTTTAGTATTTTGATGTTTGGTTTAAAAATAAGCACGTGAGTTTTACGAGCAAGATGGTCCCGAAATGCAGCATCATCTTTCCATCTGTTAAAAACATTATTATTCTCTATGTTTTATAACATGCTTTATAAGTTTAATTTTAGGACTTTCTTTTGAAATTGTAATGTTAAATACTATTTAACTTTTTAATTCCGAAGTGACTTTTTTCTTCCAGCCTCTTTAAAACCGGATCTTTTTGGGAAGATGCGACATGAATTGGACTCTCCCAATATGGGTGGTCATTTACCCTACCTCCCATCTCCCTGCTTATAACCTTATCTTAAGGCGCTCGGAAACGGTCTGCGGTTGGCGAGGATACCCTATTAGCACAAGATATTGTACGTTAACTCCACGATGTTGTCCGATATTCTGAATGCCGCACAATATTGTGAAAACATCGCAGCAATATTGTTCGGCGTTTTGTGCTAATAGGATAATTCGACCTCCTACTGCGCTTATCTCCGAAGTGATCTTAGAACCTCACCTCCCCTCCACTCAAAAGAAGAGAACCGCCTTAGGCCGGCCTTCGTCGCTGTTAAGAAGAAATTTTTAGTCCGCTCGGAACAGCCTCACTCTGTATGAGAGGATTAAATACATATTATAAAAAAATACTTTTTTAATACATATTATAAATCATACTTTTGTGGAGTTCACTGACACATGATGATAAGATTCGGTCATGTTTAATCAAATGACTCTGAGAACGCTTCTTCGTTAGATCTCCGAAAAGTTTTCCCAGCAGGTAGGTATTGAGACTATAGCGAAATCGTTATCAGACTTATATTTTAAATACTGAGCAGATTACAGATTTATCGTTGTTTTTTAAAAATGTATTTCAATTCTCGAGACGCAGATTGCACACTTAATGTGAATGATTGTAATTGATTCAATATTTCAAGCCTGAAAAAGCAGTTCTTCAAATCTTCATGTACGGCCAAGGGACTTCTTTTTTGTAAGCAGTTAAATAAATTATTCTTGAAATTACAACGATTATTCTTTTTGTCTGATTTTACAATGGATGTTTAACTCGAAACTGTTAATTTTAAAATGGTTTTATTTTGAAATTGAATTCTTTTGAATTAATGTTCGCCTAAATTTCTATTTGCATCAAATTGATATTTTTATTGATATTTATTTTTTATTTCAAATTATAGAGGAGAAATTTTCAATAGATATGCTTTCCTAATTAATAATATAAAAAATAGGACAGCCCAGATTCGGTAACCGAAGCAGCTTGACGACAATGGTGGATAGTTGTTGATAGATTAGAATATTTTTCTTAAGTATAACTACTGGAATTTAACTGTCAATACTGGAATTGAAGCATTTGGAGCAAAAAGCAGGTAGTTCCATACTGGGAGTGTTTGTAGTTATATGTACTATTTTGTGGTAATGTATAAGGGGAAGTGGGCTAAAACCGGGAACCAAAGACTTAAAGGCCCGTTGGAGCCGAACTATTCGACATGCAGATTGTCAAATTTTATTTATAAACTCATTGTTTATCGGTCCAATATCTGTATCAGGAAAAATCATAGTTTTACTACTTTTTTTACTAATATTTTTATAAAAAATAGATTATAAAAATACATCGCCAAATTATAAACAATAAACGTCTGATGTGTTTTTATCGGAGGGATCATCATTATTGACTGTCCCAGTCTTACGTCACTTAAAGTACCCGGTTTTACTCAGAGTACAGAGGTTATAAGAAACGAAAAAGAACTGCAGGAATATTATTTTAAATCCTTATTGATTGATAGGGTTTAAATCCTTAACAAACATATAATAAGCTGTGCTAAATATAATTTTTATAACTGTATTGGTTATTTAATAAGCTGATTTAAAATAACATTTAACTAAGATAACATATATGTAAAGGGGTCCCACAGGATGAAGCAAAAATAACATGCAAAAGGATAAGTGTTTATTTTTTGAATATTATTACACCGTTGTCGAATCTTTTGTGCATTTTGAAAAACGATGGCTTTAAAAATTACAAGGGAATAATGTATGATATGGCAGAAAATTTCCACATCATGACAGTTTTAAAATATTTCACAATTGCAATACAAAGCCGATTGTTAAAAAATTTATGTTGAAAGAAGAACTTATCATTATAATTATCAGTATATTAATAAATTTTGAGATTTTCGTTTAAAGAATTAAGTTCTTTTGAAAACGAAGATTCAAACGTTTTCTGCTTGTTTAAGTTATGATATAAAGTATCCATAATTTGATGATAGAAGTCCTCATCCCTTAATAGAGAAATTGAATTGCTATAACGATTTATATTTAGGAGTATAGCAGCCTCAGCTGAATGGAAGCTTAGCACTTATCATTAGAAGCCCCACTTGTAAAATCTTTCTCCCCTTCTTTGCAAGTGAATACCAGATTCTATTTCAATATTTTCGTACTTATACCCTTAAATTCAAAACGATTAAGATTTAAAGGCAGTAGTATATAAGACATTTGACCAAAAGAAGATATTCATGTGCGAAAAAATAATATTCAAGTGCCACTATTTCCAGTTATAAAATTGATGCAATTAAACAAAAGATTAAAAAATCAATGATAT
>BGPR01007755.1:0-68804 GCA_013235015.1 Araneus ventricosus
AAAATCAACTTATGAGTAAAAGGAAAATTATAAACATTAAATACAATGTTACACTAAAAGCAATTAAATTATAAAATGAAACCTTATACTTGTATGCAAGTCCAGAAACAAATATTGAAAAACAATTAACACAAAGTGAGTAAAGCAATTTAGTAGTCCCCAATTTAAATCTTTCAAAAGAAAGTGCTCAAGTTTTATGATCACAACTTAAAAATAAAAATTTACTTGCTGCAGAAACAACATTTCTTGGTACAGAAATCGAGAGAAAGAATTTAACAGGTATATTCCTGAAGAAGAATCACTAAGTAATATTCCTGATCATGACCTATCTCAGTGAAGACTATAGATTCTAACAAGAGAAACTTAAAAGGTGCCATTCTGCAGCAATTTTCAAAGAATTATACAAAAACCTCAATTTTCTCCTCATTAAAATAAAATAAGAATTTAAATGGCAAATTTGTTGATATTTAAGCCAGCAAGGTGGCTATACAAAATGCCTTGTTTCCTAGATAATTGGGATAGTACATCAAAAGATCAACATTGGATAAGGAAAGAATGGCCTCTAAGGAAAATTTGAAATTTAGGATCAAAGTATGTGACTCTGCAGAACTTAATGGAACCACAACAATATCTCTTACTACCCTTACAGATAAAGTTTAAAAGCTTTGAATAAAAATGGTGATAGCTTTCAATATTTCATAGTTATTTTTCCACATTTATTAGCAGGTAAAATCAAAGTAGTTAGTTGCTGGTTCAGACAGGTATTTGATATGTTTAATAAAGAATCACAAATTTGAGAATAAAATGAAAACGATAAAAAAACATAGGCTAGTTTTAAAGACATCAATCAGAAATTTTTAGAAAATTACAGTATCCTAACTATATAATGACAGTGGAAAAATGCTACGAAATTTTGAAGAGATGAGTTATACCCTGAACTTAAAAATACATTTCTTTCGACTTTCATTTTGAGTATTTTCTTGTAAATCTTGATGTACTGAATGAGGAAATGGGTGCAAAATTTCACCAAGATATAAAATGCATGGAGGACGATAACAAGGATACTGGGATATGAATATATTAGAGATTTAAAAAAAAAAACTTTGCAAAAAATTATTTTTAATATTACTCTTAATGATGTACATTAAAATGAAATACTGCCATGTAATGCAAAAAATAAATATAATACTCCATTGTTACTTTTGTTCCATCAGATTAAAAGAATTTTAAATTCTTAAAACATTTAGAAAATAGACAAATAGTACAGATTTAGCAACTGAATTCTTTTAAGAAGATGCATTTTTTTATCCACTTTCATAATAACTTTATCCATGCATTAATTGAAAATTATTAATTCTTTACAGACAATGAAACACAAAATAAAAAATAATGTATCCACTAAAACAGATGAAGGATGTTTCAAACAAATTTCTGTTATTCCTTTAATGATTGGAATAACTTCTAAAATAAAACTACTATAATTGTACCCTACTGATCTGTTTATATTTAATATATTCCTCGATAGATAACTTAACATTACAAGTAAAAATTAACATCTAAAAATGAATTAAAATATGTAAATCTAGGTATTTTGCCAAAATGAAATGAAATTGATTACCTCATAACTACAATGTAAACAAACACAAATCCTCTAACCAATCACAACTTCCAAACAACAAACCAAATGCAAGGAGAGAACAGGCATTTGATTGGACACCAAAAAGTTGACATAGGATTTGCGATCTCTTCTTTGTAGCTCGTTCAGTTCTGTCTATTTGCTGCTTGTCCTCGCCCGCAAAGGCTTTGCCAGTTATCTAAAATCAATCTTTTTTTTTTTTTTTTTGGTTTAGGAAGAAATATTTTTTTAATTGTGAAAATCGAAGAATATAAGATTATCATTGAATCATTATTTTCCGATGTCCTCATTTTTAAATTAGAATCAAACTGTTTCAATTTCAAGAAACGTAACTCAAAAACCATTAGCCGCCCGTCGATTCTTGTGAGATCGTGAATAGCGAACGAGCTACAAAGACAGCAATTAAAGATTTTGTGTCGAGTATATGAATGTCTTTCTTATGTTTCCATTTCAATTAAAACAAAAAAACATACCTGGATAAGGATTTTTCAAATAATCAAAGCATCAGACTTGTCATCTACCAATTAAGAAGAAATAGGTAAATAACGAATGTATAAACTCAGGCGAAAAAACAGCACAGTATTTGAAGACAAAACAGAACAAATTAATACGTTTGGAACACTTGCAATTAGTCGGTTTTATGTGAAAAGAGTGCATAAACCGTCAACATTACCATGTGCCTACGGAAACGAACAGGCTCAGGTCAACCTCGCGGTGATTGGTTCATCTACACACGTGATCACGTGGTCACGTGAACCAATCACCGCTTTTTGACCTAGGCCTGGTTGATCTCTAGGAAATGGAATATCCGTGAATAGCGAGCTTAACTTGCCTATAACTGTAACTTAACAATGTTTGTTATGCAAACAAAGTTTTGGCTGCTTCAAATCCCACAACTCCTATCATTCAAGTTCAAGCTATATTTTTAACTAGGCGTAAGTTTATATTTTTATATTGTTTGATAATTATTTCATGTTTATTTGTTGCGATAACTTATTAAAAACTGGTATTTAGGGGTATTTACTAAGTATCATATAATTATTGCGACATACGGACGTTTGTGATGTGAAATTCTTTACTCCTATTATGTTTAAATTCCATGTTTGTTTTTCTATTGAATCATAATCATTCTACTCTTGACTTTTATGTGAGTACCGTTAAAGATGGGGTTCTCTTTATCAGCAGTATTTTCCGAATTATAAATGTTTAAACCACATTTGAAGCTTATTTTAGTTTGGTGCTAATTTTATCTCTCATAATGTGTGTACTGATTTTGAGTATTCAATACTATTTGAAAAATGCAAAATATTATTCATAAAACACTTAGTGTAAAGCAACGAAACAACACATAATAAATTGATTTTGTTGATCAGATTAGAATGCAGAATGTCAATAACTTGTAGGGTAGATGCTCCAGTTTTGGCCACATTAAGAGAAAATTGGAATTTTCACTGTGGATAATTGGCTATAGCTTTTAAAGTCATACTTACACTATTCTTTAGTAAATTTTATTGCCTTTCTGTAAATTATAAGATCTTTCTTTGGAAAAATTTATATTTTGAGTTATGAATTTTTAAATAATTTATCCCAAATTGCACCAGTTTTGGCCACATTAATACCATACTATATAAGAGGAATTTTAATAAATGTTAAGCAAAAATAAAGCATTTTTATGAGGTATGTATTTTATTACACTATTTTCATATTTTGTTGATGTTGGGTTTGTAAAAACAGGGTTCTTACTCCTCCTGAAATTCCTGAAAAACTCCTGAATTTTTTTTTCTAAGGGCCCTGAAAACTCCTGAAAATTGTGTTTTTTATCCTGATATTTCTTTTTGTCTCCTGAAAAATTACAATCGAAGAGCAGAAGATATGATAAAACATAAAAATATACTTAATGTTTCCATTTTTCCTTATTGATAGAAAGTCGCTGGAATCCGGAATTCTTACTTCTGACCTAAACAAGTCTTAAAAAACAGTCTACCGTGCATGTTCCGAGTCGCCGCAATCAGGAAAGATGGGAGAATTGATATTTAGTATAATTTTCACCCAATTTTATAAAAATTGTCCACACTACCCTCTTCTCCCCTACAATTGATTTTTTTTTCACGTTATCTCCTGAATTTTCTGTACTGTACTCCTGAAAAAATCCTTAGAAACTCCTGAATTTTACTATTATATATATAGTATGAACCCTGTAAAAACTTAAAATAATTTGATTTTAGCTGCAAGTTTCAGTTAAAGAGGCAGGAATTCAGAAAACAAACATTTGATTTGGTTGTTGACATGTTGTTTATATGTTTGTATAAAAATTTGATTTTTTTAAAAAAAGGGGTGTAAAGGAGGGGTGAATTTATATGCAAATACTTAAAGCATGCCTTTTGGAAATAAAAAAAATGAAAGTTTCATCAATGTTATACACCTCTTTGAGATTATCTAAGACACTTCTTTCTTCATCTAGGAGCTCTTTGATTCCTTAAACCAATTTCTGCTTTTGTCATTCGTGATATTTGCCTGTGCTTTATAATTGATTCTAGGATGCCATTTCATAAAAGGATTATACCGCTTTTTACTTGGCTTTCCATTTTGAAACACATTCACTTTTATTGGCCTGAATAATCTTTTGAATAGATAAAGAAGTTGGTATTTGACAATTGAAAATCACATTGTTGCAATTCCCAAAATCTATTATTCTAACTGATTTTTTTGCCTCAATTCCCAATACTGTATGAGAACTACCATACCCACCATTCCCAGAAAATGATGCCCCCCCTCCCCCTCTGTAATCTTCTGATGCAAGTTGAATGCGGTATTCCAAAAACTTTACTGCAGGCTTTAAATTTTGATTGTCCTTAATTACATTTCAATCTTTAATTGGGGAGTAGCAAAATCTCTTTTTGATGGAAATATCACCCTGCCTTCTTATATTTAAATTGGAATTAGTGCCACTTAAAATCTAAACAAAACTAAATTTGTTACTTTTATTTTATCCTGATATTCTTAAAATTATTTTATGACTAAAAACATAATATGAACCATGTAGCCAAAAGTGGGACAGGTGTTGTACATATTTTGGATATATACCATAGTAAAACAAATAATTCTGAGAGCCTGATGATGAAAAACTACGAAACCTTGTTCCTTAACAAAAACCCTAACAGTTATGAGCGTACAATACATGATCATGCTTGTAATTTTTTTACAAGTAACATATTTGAGAAAAATGGACCAATCAGATTGAAAATAGTAAAATAAGGATTGTTTCAAGTGTTGGAATGCATCTTATTGGTTAATATGAAATTACTGGTTAATTAATGGAAAAACAGATCACATGTGGCCAAAAGTGGAGTATCTACCCTATTTAAATCCAATTTTTTGCGATAAAAAGTTGTTACTAAGTGTATTTTCATATAAATCAGCTTCTCTCCACAGCACAAGAAAAATTGACTAGTTCTGTTAAAATTGACTTAAAGCATAAAATGCTATTATATGTTATTGACAGTTTGTTGGTTAGAATAATATTCTGATTATGTCCATGCTTTATTTCTTTGAAATTAATGAGGAATTTTTTTTTCTGTTGTCCTGTAAAAGTGGCGACATAAATATTAAAAGTTATTTCAATATGTGCTAAATATGTTGATATTTGGCAGTATGTATGAACATTAAAAAAAGGACATAGAAGATGTACTTTACATACTTATGCAGTTTCAAATGAAAATTTAGATGGTGAAACACAAATTTCAAAACTGTTCAAGTATTCTTTCTCTTCTATAAATATATATAATTCCAGTTGTATCGTGTTAACTTTCTTAGGATGTAAATACTTTTATTCTTTCTATTAGGTATCTTCCTAAAGTTTAATAAAAATAAAGCTTTCATAAGTGGTGAAGAGGTTTATTTTTAAGGATAGAAAGCATATTGAATTTTATCTCCTCTATGCTTTTTAAATAAATTGTTCTTTTTAAATCTTTCGTTTAATAATTGTCTAAAAGTTTTCAATTTATCTTCATATTTAAACTTCTAACAAGGTAGATTAATGCACACTTTTATGAACTTTTTATTGGTCTTACTAATTTAATAGGAATAGTAATAAATGTTTGCAGTTCCATTGTAAATCAGAATTTTACTAAATTACACAATTTTATTATCTTTTTGATTTAAATAGAAATTGGATATTTTTCTCCTGTGAAAGGTTACATAAAATAAATGAAATGCAATTATTTTCATCAAATTAATCTAGAGTTTTAGAATGATCAAGATATTTACATTTTTCATTAGTGCAAACATAGTGAACCATTTTGACCCTGATTCCACCATTAAGGGCTGTCTTCCCACCCATGATGCTGCCATATATTTCCTAATAAAGGCCACTGAAATGTAGCAGTCTTGTCATCCTGCAGAATCACCAACACTCTCAAGAATGATAAATTTAATATCCGACTACATTCCAGAAGCATTTAGGCTCTGAAACACAGTCAGTTTTCACTCAAACTTATTTTAAATTACAGTCACTTGACTCGATTCCTTTTTTTGAAAAAAGGAATCTAGTCAATTCACTGAATCTATATAAGTTCAGCTTAGAAGAACACAAAACATGAGCTATTTACAGAAAAATATCTTCATAAAAATTCAATCTCGTGTTATCCTGCTTTTACCATTTTTTATGCTTTTTACATTCTGCTTTTACCACATGACATTAAAAATGATAATAGCATGTCCGAAAGTTTTTGGTGTACATTTTAAGAGCAAAATTTATGCGAATTTTATAAATTTGAATCTGCAACAGTTGGTCTAATATGTCTTCTATTAACTTTCAATACAATAATTTTTGTAATGTAAATGTATGTTTTGTAAATTAAATTCAAAGATAAGTTTAATGTCGCTCTATACTTGAAACATATTTTATATAATCAAATATTTATTTGAGCTAACTTTTCTGTTTTACTTCCAGTGAAGTTTAGAGGCAGATATATGGTATTTAATTTCACGAAAATAAGAAAACATACATAATTTACTTTTAACAGTTCAAATTTAACTCTTTCAACTTAAAAATTTATCTAAAAATATGTGTTGATCTGTGTTTTCAATTACTCTTATGTAAAATAATAAAATTAAAAATTTACCATATACTATAAGTTTTAATTAGAATTGTAGTACCTACATAATTTGTACCACAGACTAGGAAATGTTGAATGAGAATTTAGTATACCTTCTGTTTGGTAGTTACTGGTTACAGAGAGCAGCTATCCATAAATCCAATTAAACATAAGATCATATGTGCAAAATTTTCAAAAATATTTGGTTTTTTTTTTTTTTTTTGGTCTTGTTCTATTAAGAACTATGTTAAAATGTATTGCCTTATTTTTGTTAGTATATATTAATTCTTCGTGAGGGAAGTTGGTAAATACTTTTCAAAGATTGTTTCACCAACCTGCAAAGAATACATATGTATGTGTATATTTATTGCATGTACACATTCATGTAATGTAACATAAAATAGAATAAGCCTTTAATAACTTTACCTTAAAATATTTGTAATAGTTATTTAAGTAATTTATTATTTTGAATTTCATTATACAGTAATGATAATATTAATTTTTTTATTATATGTATTTTGTTCCTATTTGTAACAAAGCGTAATAAAATTTGTACTCGCTGATGAGATAAAATTATTTTTCCATTAAAACTTAAATTTTGACAGATTATTTCAAGTTTTCCATTTTAGGATATATCCTAATATATGGCATATTTGTTTATGAAGAATATTCTAATAATTACATTTTTACTATAAACAAAATTCTTAAATTCTTCACAGGAAAAAAAAATTACATTAGAAAAAAGTATTTAGTAGGGAAAATTTTCTTTGTGTAGAAAGTTTTTGCAGTTGGAATGGCAAAATTTTGGTTCACAGTGTTTTTTGAAGGTCATACTTGTTCAACAAAGGCAGGTTTTTAATATCTTCTAAGCCATGGTGGTTTCATATAACTCCAGGAGCTTTAGCTGGTCATTATTCAATGGTAAGGTCAAGGGCTAACTGATTAATTGTGTACATATAAAAATACAGTAGAACCCTGGGAATCCGAAATGTTGGATAATCTGAAAATCTTTTTTTTTTTAATTTTTTGAAAAACTTTTCTGAAAAATGAAAGACAAATAACAATTACAAATCAGAATCAAAGCTAATGTTTAGGGTAGAGTGGACCACCCCTTACTATTTGTTTTTGAATGTTTCATATTTTGGCACATAGATGCCAGGTCTGTAATGCTGAAAAAAACTTTAAAGCCATGGGTTTAACTGACAATTACATCATGTTATTCTTGACTGGTAATTTGTGGTATCTAAAAGTAAATATATTCAGTCAAGCATATTTTCTTTTCTGGTTTAAAGAATTGTGATTCAGAAAACATTAATCTACACAATAAAAAGGTAAAATAATATATTATTTTTAATGCAGCTAAAATAACTGAATATAAAATTTCTTTCTTTTTTTCAATTTGTTGTAAAGTTCCACTTGGGGGTACAATGGACCACGGTCCATACCCAGTTCTGTATCCCATATGCTTTTAAAAATCAGCCATTATATAAGAACTAGGGGGCTCTGCCCCCTACTCGCTAAAGCTTGCCAACCCCCAAGAGGATTGCGCTGCAATCCTCCAGGGCTTGCTACGCAAACCCTGCTTGCTTCGCTCACTACATGAAGACACTGGGTGTCCTAACACAGTTGTTATAAAATCTTTATATATATATAACACTCCCTGCTCGTTCTGCTCACTGACACCAAAGAATCACGTGATTCTTTCGGGATCACTATGTGAAAACAGCTCGCTTCACACGCTTGCCGTACAGTTATCTGTTTCTGCTAGTATTAGGAAATTATAAGTAGATTAATTAATAAAAGTAAATTTAAATTATTTGAAATTGCACGAACTCCTAAAATTAATTTTTCATCAGTTTCTACAATTAAAATCTTCTGGTAGCACAGATATATACGTAAATGTTAGAAAGAAATTTGAAAGGTAATATTTATAATCCAAAAATGATTAAAAATCAAAATTATTTTCATCAATCAGAAATTTAAAACTTCTTGGCATACACTTTTGAGTATTTATTCAAAAGTTTATTTCAACATAACCTCATTCCACTAAAATTTTAAGTTTAAAACTGATAAGATATCCTTTTCGAAATCTTCAAAATAAATTTTTAAAAATTGCTTTTTCCACCAAAATTTCAAATATGCCCTCTATGCAATGGAATGTAATTCAGAAAAGCTTTCCCACATGTATACATGCTTGTTCCAACAGTTATTTAGTCAAGAAAAATATAGTGTTTTTCTCAGTGCAGTCATTTGTGTTTTAAATCTCAGAAAATTCTTGATCGTCTCTTGTCATAGAAAGATGTAAACCATCTTGTAACCTTTTAACTAAAAAAGGACAGTTAATGAAATAGTGACTTGAAACATACTCAAATTAACTATTCAAAATTAAAACCTGTAATAATTATTTACTTTTAGCTTTTTAAAACAGATAAGATAGCTTTTTTTTTTCAAAATTTACAAAATTGTTGCTTTTTGAACCAAAATTTTAAATATGCACTCTTTTTTATGAAATATTACACAGAAAAGCTTCCCCACCGATACACATGCTTATTCCAACAATTATTTAGCCAAGAAAGATATAGTGTTTTCCTCAATGTAGTCATTTGTGTTTTAAATCTCAGAAAATTCTTGATCGTCTCTTGTCGTAAAAAGATGTAAACCATCTTGCAACCTTTTAGCTAAAAAAGGACAGTTAACGAAATAGTGGCTTGAAGCATACTCAAATTAACTATTCAAAATTAAAACCCATAATAATTATTTACTTTTAGCTTTTTAAAACAGATAAGATAGCTTTTTTTGCACTCTTATGTACTCTAATGCACTCTAATATGCACTCTTTTTTATAAAATATTACACAGAAAAGCAAAAAGTATGCAACATTATCATTCACCATAAGCAGCATGTGGTAATTTACTTCCTTCCGTACAAACACGGTGGCAAAAAAATCTAATCTCTCTATATATACACGTTGCAAACAGTATACAACTTTAATCATTCTCCGAGAGCAGTGTGCAAGAGAACTTTTCTGAAGTATAATTAGTTATCTGGTCTTTATTCTGTAATTTTTATTTTTACACATAGTAAATAGTGCATACAATTAAGGTAAATGCTCCAGTAGTGGGCCACTTAAGGGTATTTCCTCAATTATCATCTAAACTTTTGAGAAGTTTCACTAATCTGTATTTTTTTATGGTTGTTCAAACTTTTATCTAAAATAATAATCACCTGAAATATCAAAATAATTGTAATATAATTTTTAAAAAATTAAAAACTTAGATCACTCCTATGCACCAGAAGTGGGCATAGCAAACTTTTGATGTACCAGTAGTGGGCATACCAAAAGTGGGCCACCCAGATTTGTCAATTGTGCCAAAGAAAAAAGAATAAAATCATTATATATGGTAATAATAACAATACATTAACATTATACACTATAAATAATGCAATAAAAATGGCTTGATATAGGTGAAATCTTTTATTTATAGATTCTAGTCACATGAGATTTACATTTTTTTCTCTAACAGCCAATTTTTTATTAAAGGTATATGCTAATTATCAATCTTTCATTTTAAGTTCTGTTTGGGGCATTATGGATATTAAATCTTAATATTTTATGTTGAATAAATCTATTTTTCTTTTATCATCTTCCCTCTACAGCCAGAAAAGAGCACTTTTAAATGGTGATGGAATATTTTTTCATGGTCCAGCTATGCGATAGTTATTATTGTCTGCCTCGTTACAGAGCCCAATTAATTCTTGAATATCAGTCTTTTCCTCAAGTGTAGTATAAAATATTTATTATTTAAGTAATTGGTCAGAATGTTCCATTAGTGTACCATTAATGTATCAGAAGTGGGCCATGTGGCCCACTACTGGTTTTGATAAAAATAAAGCAAATCTAATTAAATAAAAAGACTTTACAAGATATAACCTTCTTATTAAACATCACCAAAACAGATTATTTGAGAGAAAGCATGTGCTCCAGTACTGGCCTCCCTAGGCCCAGTACTGGAGCATTTAGTAAAACATTGATCCAAAAGTGGGCCACCCTTCACTATCCATAAATTATCAATATTATTTAAAGATAGTTTATAATACATTCATTATATAATCAAATAATATCAATAACAATTCATTTTAAAAACAAATAGAATGTATGCTAAAAAATAGTTGAATGAAGAGTTACCTCTTAAGGAAATCACTAAGAATGAGCTAAAAATGCTTCTCTCAGAGACCCACTTCAACAACAAACTTTCTAGCTCCTAACTAAACAGGAAATAAAGGCTGTGCCTTTGGTATTTAGTTAATAAGGGTTTCAGCCTACCAGAGGCAGATCTCTTATTTCATTGGAATGTTGGAATTTCTTGCTTTTCAACTTAAAAATTCAAGTGGCCCACTACTGGTATGTGGCCCACTACTGGAGCACTTACCTTAGTATCACAAAAAAGGCTCTGGCTCGCCTAAGCTTATCGGCGGCATTTCTGGCCGATTTTCGCTGAAATCTTTCATCCAGGGATTGCCTTGCACGCTGCTTTCTTCTACGCAAATTGTATTCAAAAGTTCGCAAAGAGTTCATTTTAAATAAATAAATTTTTTAAAAAAAGTCGACAATCCGAAAAAAAGTCCTGTAATCCGTAAACAAAAGCTTGGCGTCAGGGTTGAGAATGGTAAACAAACTGATCATTGCCAACAGGGAGAAAGAAATAAAGGTAATTTTTTAGCACCACGCATAAGCGTTTTATATAATATAGATAAGCAAATTGTTTTATTTTGATAAGTTAACTTACTTAACTAATTTAAAAGAAGTATTTGAAATCGTTCTTTAAGAATGAATACAGCACCTTAGTAGAAACAAAATCAGATATCTTATTACCCTCAACTTGTTTCCCACTGTACTGCGCAAATTGCCACTTTCTCGTAACGTACACCTTCACAGAGCACCCAGATTCAATACTCTACTGCATTTGGAAAATGCATTATTTATTTATGCAGTTTGGCAACACTGGATCACATGATTTCACTTGGGAACTGTGACCAAAAAATGAATTTAGTTTAAGTCTACTTTTCAATGTGTTAAACATGAATATCAGCTGTGCTGTTAAATATTATCGAAATAATTAGAGAAGTCGAATTCAGCTTAAAAACGATTCATAAAGTAAGTTTTGAAGGACGTACAAGAAGAAAAAATAATTTGTTTTAAAATGCTCAATGTCCTTTCATTGCATTTATATTGATGCAGGTTATGTTTACATTCATAAGAATGAGTTAATAACTGCTAATTATCCTATTGCCTAAATGTAATATTCAAATTGTGCTTAGCGCTGCATGTCCATTTTTTGGCCATGCTGTACGAAATTGTAAATAGTGCGATAATAGAAATTCCAGTTATTCCTAGTTTGTGCATTCAAGAAATAAGTTCTAGATTATTGTAAATAAAAACTACAAAATAATAGCAACCTTTTAATATAGGCATTTTTGATATGAATAATAATATTTCTTTTTAAACAACAGTTGTTTTATTTACAAAATGTGTTTTTGAATATGTGTCAAATTGACGCTTGCCCGTAGAGATAGGTATACAAGAAATCTCCGTAAACCTAGTGTTAATCCAATTCAGAGTATTTGACCCAGAAATTTTCCTTAGTAATTCACTAGCACTTTCACATTCATCCGCACGAGCAGTACCGTATTGCAAAGCATACTCTCTGTATTTTAATTTCCCTTCCTCGAAGCGTGAAGCTCTAAGTACAACTAGACGGGCGCGTTGCGTAGTGGAATGTGGAGTAAAGGGCTGAAATTTAGAGGTCGTATGTAGCGGAGGGCGGGGGGTATATTTGATTTTGACTGTTATACTGCAATTAAGAAATTAGAGGAAAAGTTTGAAACAAAGCATTTTTTTTTCTCAAATTTATGAAATTTTATCGTACTTGTGGCACCTTAAAACTTGTTCCAATTACCTTCAAATTTTATTTTTGTCTTTTTTGCACTGAAAGGCAAATTTTCCGCACCATTAAGAAATTAAGAAAACAGTTTTTTCGTTCCACCCTAATGTTCAGCTTTAAATTTCTTCCCTCCATTTGCATGACAGGTGGCAGTTGCCCAGAAGAAAAACCGTCCTTCTTTGTTTTTTTATTCCTCGAAAACTGAAGTGGTCACCCATGGTTTGGTATCAGTGTGCCATGAAATTCCTAAAATTTTTTCCCTTGGCAGGTTGGTCTTTTTTTTTTTTTTGATCTCCAAATAAGTGGGGGAATGTATTTCTCACCAGCTGCACATTTAGGAATATTACTACTATTTTACGAATCATCATGCGACAAACATCTGCTTGCCACTTCCAGCATGTCTTACCCATGAAAGTAAGATTCAATTTTAATTTCTCGTTCACTGTTTCGACGAATTTTCCAACATATTTCTGGTCATCATGTAGAAATTCAGCACGTAGTGTTTTGATGCTATTGCAATTGGTGTCATCGCCGCCCTTTGCGTTTTGAGGCTCCGGCCACAAATATGGAGAGATGCCAGCAATAAATGAATAAGCGAATCAATGATTATAATTGTTAACTTTAATGCAAGGATGAAATATTAAGAATATTTATTCATATCTAAATCGTAATGCACATTCATGCAATTAAAAAGCAAAATGTTAATATTACTTAATTTTAGTACTTTAATTACAGTATTTTTTTTTTTTTTATTCTTTTGTGAATGTTTCCTTGCAATGAAGACGAAAACTCAGGATATCAGTCATTTTACCGGCCAGAAAATTTTTTACTGGTTTGCAGCCAAAAAAACTTAAAAAAACAAAGAAGCTGATTATTACTGATTCAAGGGCGATGAACAAGAAACTGACAATAAAATAAACAGGCCGAAATAGTGCTTTTGTTGTTTGAGACTAGTTTCCTTTCATGGTCTGATGTATTATGTTTACAGGTTGCAAAAATCTTTTACTTCTACCAAAGCTATGGTAGTTAGATATAGCTCGAGTAGAGCTTCAAATGTTCTTCATACTCGGGCAAAGCTTTTTAAGTATCTACAGGACTAAGGTTCATGGATTCGAGACACAATTATATGGAAGGTCTGCTATACAATCGAGCCTAAATCACTCTATATTGGTGTGGTCTGTGGCGTAGCTAAAGGGACCACTGGTGGCAATTCGAAAGGGGTGGCAGAATCGATCATGCTGTAAAAGAGGTTTATGACTAAGATGATCTGTAGCACTAACTGATGTGCATAAAATGTACATTATGCTGTTTACATAAAAAATAATTAATGTAATTTGCATTATTTCGACTTTTGCAAATAAATTGCCTATATATGAATAAAGGCTGGTGGTGTACACAAAATTTCGCAACTTATTTGCAGAGATTAAGGGCATCAAAAGACAGATTACGTTACTAATAAAGTGATTTTTCCTTGAATTTATTATTATTTAGGTTTATGTGGCTTATGTAACTTTAAAGGAAGGGCGCCAAAAGTTGCAGCTTTGGTACTGGGTGTGGTAGTTTGGAATGTAGTATGCCTGGAAAAGAGTGGTCTCCTCTTATGATATGAGCAATGTTCGAAATTCGAAGGTTATCCTTTGTATAACCCTCATGTTTTTGCAGTAGAAATTCATATAATAAAATTTATCTTGATTATATAGGATGATAATTATTAAAAGAAAATTTCTCAGCTAAAATTTGATCGGCAAATAACGTTTCGTAGAAAGTTACAGTTGTTCTTACTTGGAAAGATTTGTTCTCAGGTATAGCACTTGCAAATAAAGATTTGTTCTTCAGTTCAGTACTTGACAGTAATGATATCCTTAATTATAATAATCACCTTGTACGTGATTTTGTTCTCTGTATAATGATATATAATCTTCATGAAGGAAATTGCATAAATTTTTCATTATTGCATTTTTTTTATATACTGATTGACATCGCTCATTGAAACCAGTAAATGGATTTAATTATGTGCAATACTGTAGTTTAGTCTATATAATCGATACACTATTTTGTATCATGGCTATAGGTAATTGTATTGTAATTTTTGAAATCAGGGTAAAACATTCAAATTAGTATGATTTAATTTATAATTTTATTTAAAGAGCCATAAGTCAAGATGGTAATTGGCGCACGAGTGGTAATATGATTTTTTCGTCCCCTGCCTCAGCAGCTCAGCTTGTGTAATTGGTACCCGGGACGTGGTATTATTTTTACAGACACCCTTACCGCGTCTGACTTTGGAAAGTGATATAATTAGCGTTTTGTCACCACAGTGGCCAGTAGTGTTGCGAAGTTAAGTGGCACCCGGGAAATAGTGCGGGTTTTTTTTTCCCTCTAATTGCCATCAATGGCTTAACAGGCATAATTGGTGCCCGAGGGATGGTATTATTTTTTTAGATCCCTCACCATTTTTTTTCTTTAAAAAATAACAAATGCAATAATGTTCTGACTCCATCGCACCTCATAAAACTGGTGCTCAGAATATTTATACCCCTGCTCGCTTCGCCACTGAGTGAAGACGACATTGCTTCATTTTCATTTTTTCAATAGATAGCCATTTACATATAAAATGCTTGTTATAACTTGAATAGTAATAAAATTCTGTTTTCTTCACCAGGTTACTGCTAAGATGTCCGGATGACTCGGAAGGAAAGGTATTTCTTCCAATGAAGCAAAACCGTTTTAATAGATAAAGATCCTTGATACAACTTCAGCTGATTTTCGAAAGAAAAACATCAAAAACATACAAGATGGAGACATATATGAAGACAAATGAAACACATATGATGAGTGATCTGAGTGTCAAAACAGTTGATACTGATAAATATGTCGAAAATGTAAATGACGGGAATAAGAAATATTTCGCATGTGACATCGGTGGTCAGAAGCGGCTTTTAAACAAAAAATATATTCAAACCCATACAAAAGAAAAACCGTCTTCTGCTGTGTGCAATAAAGAGTTTCCTCAGAAAAGTAATTTAAATGTGCATTATCGAACTCATACAAAGGAAAAGACCTATTCTTGTGATGTATGCCATAAAGATTTTTCTCGAAAATATGATTTAAAAAGGCATTATCGAATTTATACAAATGAAAAGCCCTATTCTTGTGATGTATGCAATAAAGAGTTTTCTCAGGAAAGTCATTTAAAAAGGCATTATCGAATCCATACAAATGAAAAGCCATATTCATGTGATGTATGCAATAAAGAGTTTTCTGAGAAAGGTCAATTAAAAGTGCATTATCGAATTCATACAAACGAAAAACCCTTTTTTTGTGATGTATGCCATAAAGATTTTTCTCATAAAAGTTATTTAAATGTCCATTTTCAAACTCATGCAAAGGAAAAGCCCTTTTCTTGTGATGTATGCCATAAGGAATTTTCTTATAAAAGTAGTTTAAGTGTGCATTTTCGAATTCATACAAATTTTAAGCCCTTTTCTTGTGAGGTATGCTGTAAAGATTTTTATACGAGAAGTCATTTAAATGTGCATTGCCGAGTTCATACAAATGAAAAACCCTATTCTTGTGATGTATGCCATAAAGATTTTTCTCGAAAATATGATTTAAAAAGGCATTTTCGAACTCATACAAATGAAGAGCCCTTTTCTTGTGATTAATGTTGCAAAAAAATTTCTCGGAAAGGTGATTTTAAAAAACATAGAATTCATACGAAGAAATAATTATTTTATTCTGATGTTCGTAGTAAAGAATTTTCTCACAAAATTGATTTAAATGGACATTATCCAACTCCTTCAATTGAGAAACACTCTCCTGGTGAGGTATAAAAAGATTTCCTCTAAAGAGCAATCCAAATTTTCATCATTGTATTGTTATAAATGAAAAACTGTATTCGGAAAGTAATGTGGCTTTGTATTATCTCGAATTTACATAAATAAAACGATCCTACTGTTATGGTGTATATTGTAAAGAGTTTTTTCAAATGGTTTTTACTTAAGACTAGTTGATATAACTGATGTTGTTCTGGATTTAAATTATAATTTGTAATATTTTTTAATGTAAACACTACTATTGTATAAAATAACATTAAGTATAATGCACAAAATCCTGTTATGATCTGGAACGTTCTTTTTTATTTAAAATGGAAATATCATGTGAATAAGATGGTTTTTAAAAAGTGCCTGTAGCTAACTTTCTTCATAAATTATTAATTATTTTTTATTAGATACTTCAAATTTTGTTAACTATTACCGAAGTATAAGAAAGGCTTTAATGAATATTTTGAACCAATTAATTGAATAGTTCATTTTTCAATAATAAAAAGCATGAAAATAAATCAAATTTTTAGTTTTTACTGATATAATTTGCTTCTTACCGTTTTGAATAATCTACTTTTAAAATTTCTTGATGACATTTAAGGTAAGTGCTCCAGTAGTGGGCCACGTACCAGTAGTGGGCCACTTGAATTTTTAAGTTGAAAAACAAGAAATTGCAACATTCCAATGAAATAAAAGATCTGCCTCTGGTAGGCTGAAACCCTTATCAACTAACTACCAAAGGCACAGCCTTTATTTCCTGTTTAGTTAGGAGCTATAAAGTTTGTTGCTGAAGTTGGTCTCTGAGAGAAACATTTTTAGCTTATTCTTAGTGATTTCCTTAAGAGGTATCATTCAACTATTTTTTAGTATACATTCTATTTGTTTTTAAAATGAATTGTTATTGATATTATTTGATTATATAATGAATGCAATATAAACTATCTTTAAATTAAATAATATTGATAATTTATGGATAGTGAAGGGTGGCCCACTTTTGGATTAATGTTTTACTAAATGCTCGAGTAGTGGGCCTGGGAGGCCAGTACTGGAGCACATGCTTTCTGTCAAATAGACTGCTTTGTGATGTTTAATAAGAAGGTTATATCTTGTCAAGTCTTTTTATGTAATTAGATTTGCTTTATTTTTATCATAACCAATAGTGGGCCACATGGCCCACTTCTGATACACTAATGGAACATTCTGACCAAATACTTAAATAATAAATATTTTATAGTACTGTTGAGGAAAAGGCTGATATTCAAGAATTAGTTGGACTCTGTAACGAAGCAGACAACAATAACTGTCGCATTGCTAGACCATCGAAAAATATTCTATCACCATTTAAAAGGGCTCTTTTCTGGCTGCAGAGGGAAGATGATAAAAGAAAAAAAAAAAGATTTATTCAACATAAAATATCAAGATTTAATATCCATAATGCCCCAAACAGAACTTAAAATGAAAGATCGATAATTAGCATATACCTTTAATAAAAAAATTGGCTGTTAGAGAAAAAATGTAAATCTCATGTGATTAGAATCTATAAATAAAAGATTTCACCAGTATCAAGCCATTTTTATTGCATTTTTTATAGTGTATAATGTTAATATATTGTTATTATTACTATATATAATGATTTTATTCTTTTTTCTTTGGCACAATTGACAAATCTGGGTGGCCCACTTTTGGTATGCCCACTACTGGTACATCAAAAGTTTGCTATGCCCACTTCTGGTGCATAGGAGTGATCTAAGTTTTTAATTTTTAAAAAATTATATTACAATTATTTTGATATTTCAGGTGATTATAGTTTTAGATAAAAGTTTGAAAAACCATAAAAAAATACAGATTAGCGAAACTTCTCAAAAGTTTAGATGATAATTGAGGAAATACCCTTAAGTGGCCCACTACTGGAGCATTTACCTTATTTAGCAGAGGAATAAAAAAAAAAAGGCTAAAATAAGATTTAAATGTTTAATGAAGAAAAATGAGAAACAAATATACTTTACATCGTTTGGGGGGAAAAGCAAAGAAATAGATGAATACATTATGCCAACAGCAAGAAACTGAACTAATTACTGTCATTCAAATAAAATACAATAAATTTATAAACGAGGAATATAATCACAAATCTTAAACTACAACATTTTCTTTTTGTGTTCTTCCAATAATGTATTCTCTCAACAGCTCATATTATTCTCGTTCTTCAACAATGAAAAAATATTGTGACAAATTGTGTGTAAAATTAACATCTGAAATTTTATTAAAATGAGAGAAGCAAATTGTACAGAACTGAAATTTGTGTCACTGAAAAGCTAAAAACTTGTTTCATGAGTTAATATTTTTGAAAATACCGCGGAAAAACGTTAATTTTTTTTCATGACTGAAATTTATCTAATATTTCGATTTTGAAATTATGACAGTGATCTTCCTTTTGCCTTAAATCATAAGTGTTCAAAGTTTGATTGAAATAGGTCCAGTGTTTTAGGAGGAGATGTGGATCACAAATAGCCACACAATGACTTATTAATACTAAGATTTTCCTTATAGAAATGAATTTTATGCGATGATGTGTGTGAAAAGAATTTTTTCATGAAGATGTCATTTAATTGAACATCTCGTGATAAAAATAAATAAATAAATGTTTTTCTTTTGAAGTTTGCTGCTGTTGATTTCCACAGAAAGTTCATTTCATTGCATGTTGCCCAAATCTTACGATTGAAATGTCCATTCCTGTATTGTATTCTCCGAAGATACATAAGAGGTTCTCAACCTGTGGTACCCCTAGGGGTACGCGAAATCAAAGTCAGTAATGGCGGACACAAGAAAATCTAAAGGATTAAAAAACTTACAGTATGTTTTCAAAGTGAAAGTTGTGCTAGTCTAAAACCTACGCTCACAATAATAAAAAAGAAAGACAAAATAAAACCGGTAAATGATTGATATTTTGTCTTCACCAGCCCCGATTATGTATGAATCATCAGTGTTCGCAAAAGCTGTAGCTTCATTAGGAGCCAGTGTGGTATGCTTTTTATTTTTATTCTTCTAGTTTAGGCTTATCGAGAATCCTGTCAAAGATTCTTGTTTTGACGTTTTTATTAAAAGCATGATTAAACGTAGGCGTCATTAATTGCTCTATTGGGATGCATAATGAATAACGACTCTTCATATAACTCAAGCTTTGTGTTTTATGGGTGATCAATTTGATTGGTTTGGTTTGTTTTGTGGCACAAAACTGGTGTTTGTAGGCTATGCGTGCTCAATTTGAAGTGCTTATCTTTAGAGTGACTTCAATTCGATATGGTTTGATTTCTTAAAATTGAGAAGTGGTTGAAAACTGGAACTCTTAAGAGATCGGCATCTAGAACTGAAATTCGAACCACGGATTTGGCAGCTATGGAGATAACAGTTGATCAGCAAGATTATAATCATGAAATGCAAAGGCCGACTGAGTGGCCTGCTCAGGTGAGAAATAAAATTGATTTCATAAAAAAACTCAAAACATCAGTGCATCTATTCTCAAACTGTGGGGGGCGTGATAACACTAAATGGGGACACGTGGAGCATATCGAAGAAAAAGTATTATTAAAAAAATTGATTAATTTATTGATAGGGAAGTAAAACAAAATACATTCTGACATAATAAAAAACAAAATACTCATTTACATTGATATAATACACTTATAAATAGGATTGTATCAATACTGTACAAAGATAATAATTAACTTTTCAATATTAAATAAAAATGTATTGTTAGTAATTAAAAATACAGTATTGTATGAGAGGGGGGCGCGATGAAAATTCTGGTTGAAAATCGGGTCGCAAACACTGAAAGGTTGAGAAATACTGCACCAGTGCGCCTCCGAAGAAAAGAAAATATTGTAACGAAAACTTAAAATATGGATTTCCGTCACGGGTGGTGAAGATTGTCCAAAACCACTCTGCCTTGTTTGTGAAGAGATATTGTCAAATGGAAGCATGAAACCATCTCTGCTAATGCGCCATTTAGCGGCTATTTCAACTAACACCCAATTTTTCAAATCTTTGTATGGAAACATGGGCAACCTACATACTACGTTACTTTTGCACACAGAAGTGAGATGGCTTTCGCGAGGAAATGTACTCGCAAGATTGTTTGAACTGAGACGTGAAGTTCATATGTTTTCTGAAGACCACCCTTTTACGTTGAGCTCTAAATTTTATGAAACTTAATGGTTGCAGCAGCTTGCTTACTTATCTGACATTTTTCAGAAATAAATAAACTTAATTTAGGATTGCAAAACCATGCTATGGCCATTTTTAAGGTAGCTGACAAAATCGAGTCTATGATTAAGAAACTGAATTTTTGGGAATCCTGTATTAAAAAAAACAGTATGAAGTTTTGAGACACTTCACGGCTTTTTATCTGAGAACGAATTTAAATTAACAAAACAAGAAAAAGTTAGTATAATAGCACATTTAAAAGGACTTAAGTTGTCATTCAGACGATGTTTTCCGAAGCTCAGTGATGCAGATATGTGGATTTTAAATTCATTCAACGAAGAGTTTTTTCAAAAAACTGAAAAATAAAAATTAATTGAACTTTCCACTGATTCTTCATTAGAATCTGAATTTAAAAAAAGAAATTTGATTGACTTCTGGGTAACAGTGAAAGAAGAGTACCAAGAACTCGGTGTTAAAGCAATAAAATATTTAATACCTTTCACGAACACACAACTTGTGGAAAGAGCATTCTCGTCTTATACATATATTAAGAATAAATAACGAAATAAGCTTGACGCAGCTCCCGACATGAGATTATATCTTTCTTCATTTGAACCCAATTTGATGAAACTCAGCTCCATGAAACAAGCTCAAGGATCGCATTGAAGTTTTCTTGCACTTGAATAACTGATTATTACGAAGTGTAATTTTTAGCTAACATTATAAGTTAAGGTATCCGAACACGTTCGGAGCACTTTTTTTAAAAAATGGGAAATAGAAACACCAAAGTGTATTTTTTAGATTCGAATTTAATAGAGATTAATATTAGAGTATGATTTTTGAGTATAAATTATAAATTTACAAAAATCTTGAATTTCTGCTACTTTTTGGAGGAAATTCCCAAAAACTTCAAACATGCTAGAGGTCAAACTTTTGTAATAATTCAAATAAAACTATTACTAAAATAAACTACATACTATGGACTAGTGCTTGTACTAGATTCTTAACATTCTTTGGATAAATAAAAATTTTAGAGCTAAAAGAACAATCATTATAAGATTTTCATAAAATTTTTTATGTCTTTTTTCAAATAAGACCATAATTAAAAAAATATTGTTACAATATACATTATTCTAGTACATTCACTAGAGACTTATTTGAAGAAAGTGTTCACAAAATTTCAGAACAATCGAACGATAATATCTTGAGTTATCATGTTTGAAGTGTGAAAATTATGCATAAAATCTAGTTTTGAGAAAAATTAAATTTTAGTTTTGCCACGCGCTTAAGTAAAGTATCTAAACATTAAAAAAATTCCTAAAAATATACTGACATCATATTAACTTGTAAAAATGCAGTTTAAAAGAATATTTGACAGGTTTCTGTCCCTTTAAATGACAACTCCCAGTTAATTAAACGCCCACTTCCGGTTTTCGGTTTGTTATAAAACAATTAATATCTCGTCTTCTAATTAACGTACCGACAAAAGTAAATATGTTTCAGAAAGGTAAATGAATGAACTATCCAAAACATTAAAAATAAAAAAAAAAAATGGGAATTTTGGCCGAAAATCGACTTTTCAACGTGTTCGGATACCTTAATGTGAAATTAATACAATACTGTTTTTATTTGCTTTGCCGCTTAAGCAATACTATTTTATTTTAAAATTGGAATAAAGTATAAAATTAAAAATAAGTCCTGCAAATGCCATTAATTCGCGTTATTAAATCTAAGATTAGTTATTTAATCTTAAGATTACCTAAGCCCTTAACATTATTGTTAAAAACTTCTTTGCATCGACGGATGATTGGGGGAAGGGTATGACAGTAGGGGGTACGCGAAAATGAAAAGACTAATCAAGGGGTACGCGAGGGAAAAAAAGGTTGAAAACCCCTGGCATGCATCTGAAGAATGGACTTTCTAATCTAATGAATGAAAAGCCCGATTCTTGTGATGTATGTCTAGAAGAATTTTCTCAGAAATATTTATTATTTGAACAAAATCAAAGCCCAGTGCTTTTAATGTGTTCAATTTTTTTCTAAGCATAATATTTGGAATACACATTATATTTATTCACATAGAAAAACATAATCTACACGATATATGCATTTAAGAATGATAACTATGGAAAACAGAATATAAATATTATAATAGATGTGGAGCCAGTTGGGGGCCAAGAACCCCTGTCGGGGCAATTTTTTTTCGTACACTATTCACGCAATGATTCGACTATTAGATAAAGATCTGGCGAAAATTTGAAATAGTCATCATTACGCTCCTTTCCTAGTATGGACAGATATGCAACCTTCCTTCGTTCGGACTCTAACGCCACTCCTGATTATAAACCAGCTGATAACTAGGCATTGCTCTGGATCCAAATTTTTCATACGGTCCCCTCCCTTTATTTTTCTACAAATGTCGTTAACTTTCTCCAACAAATTTAAATCGCCTTTGAATACTTTCTTGTGGAATTCAAACTTTTGAATCTAGCCTTTTCATGTCCTTATAATAGTATGGATTGCACAGAAATGCGATTAGTTTATAAAACGAACAATTTTTTAAAGCAATATACCGCACAATAACTAATACAACTTTCAAAGTGTTGCCAATATTTATAACGCCACCAACACTTCCCCGTTCCTACAGGGTGTCTACTCTTATTGTGGCCGAATAGCTTTTTTCCAAACCATTGCAGATAAGCATAAGTTCCAATTGGAAAAATGCTTTAAATGAAGGAAAGAATTATAATCGATTTTTTTTAGTCAACAACTATATTACTGAAAAAGTTACTAATTCTAACTTTTTATGCGGTCACCCGGTCCTATCAGTCATATTTAGTAAAATATTCTTCACACACTAACATTTTAAAGAAGAAAAAAAAAAGTCCTGCTCTTCTGCGGCTAAAACTGGGCGAGTTATGGAGCTTTGAATTTTATTATTTTTAACCAAGCAGCGGCCTCGTCGAGCAAATACTGCGCATTAATTGGTGGATCGTCTTCAAGACGGCTATTGAAATGCTCTAAGTCAGCGATAATCAAAGCTCCATCGGTCTGTTTTAGTCGCAAAAGAGGGGACTTTTTTGTTTTAAATTTTAGAGTAATTTACTAAATCTGATTGATAGGACCGAGGGACTGTATAAGAAGTTAGATTTCATAACATTTTCTGGAACATATTTATTCATTCAAAAAGCGTAACTTATAATTGTTCCCTTCATTTAAACCATTGTTCCAACTGGAACCATATGCCTATCTCTAACGGTTTAGAAATTAGCTATTGGGTCTGGATAAGAGTAGGCACAAGGTTGAGCCGAAAAAAATCTTTTTTTTTTCCCCTCCATTTCGCTATACCGCGGAAAAGTTGCGAATGGGGAGAAATTAAACCAGGAACTTAAACGTAAGGAAATTAAAAATGATATCTTCCGCTCGCGCATCGGCCTTGGAAAATCGTAAAAAATTGACATTTTTTTTCTCTTCATCTGTTTATTTTAGCATTAGCTGCTAAGTACTGATCTTCTTAAGAGTAATAAAGTTAATTTCATCAAAATCGGTCAAAAATTACCGGTGGCACCTTCCCTCCAAGCAGGGCCGACCGCACTAGGCCCCGCGCAGCTGACTGAATTTTTCAAATTAAAAATGCCTTCTTATTTTTAATTTAATCCAAATATCTATCCATTTAAATACAATGACGCGATTTATGCACATTTAACACCGACCAATGAAATGCAAGGTTGGGAGATTTGAATTTCATTACATAGCGGAAACAGAATGAGAAATGTAAAAACAATGTTTTTCACTATACTTGCGTTGTAACAGCTGACAGTACATTTCATCACTAGGTGTGAAAATAAATAAAATATTGTATTTAAAGGGAAGACAAATGTTTAATATAATATTTTATTGAAATTTACTAAATGATATATTTCATTGTGGTTATATTCATTGTAATCATATTACTATCATTGATGTTTCATTGTAACCATACTGCTAAAAAAAAGACACTTTATTTTTTTTATTTTTGGACAATTTCCAAACATGACTAGACAGCTGGAAGAAAATATATGTGTAGATCTCATAAATAAAAGAAAACATAAAAAAAGGGGGGGGAGATTGCTGAAAACGAGAGGAACTCCCTTGCAAAATTTTTTAAAACCGAAAATGTGCAATAAACTGAAGAAACATATAATTAATAGTTATTGAAAAATGAAAATCGCGAAAATCAAATTGTATCGAATGACATCCTCCAAAACAATCCCATAAAGACAACGTCCGTGTTAATAAAGAGGAAAGTCATTATAATTAAACTGAAAAAAGGAAATATAACTATGAAGCAGAGGGAATCCTATAGATAGATGGTGGATTTTTTGTCTGCGTTGAATAAAGAACTAGATGAATTATTCCGAGATCCCAGCTTCAACAGAGTTCAAAACGAAATGTCGATATCAATGATCCTGATATGGTTACTCTTATCAAAGTACAGAGATGCCACTTCTTTGTGTTTAACTGGACTAAATGACTGAGTTCCATTCAAGTTCGCGATTGCAAAGTCATGAAAGATCAGAATATCATTTAAAATTCAAAAATAATTTCAAACTGGGAAACGCTATGACAGAGAACATGAAAAAATAACCATAAACGAAACACACTGTGTAAAATTTGTGTATAAACGAATAGTGGTTTCACTTTTAAATTTATCAGAGCAGCCTATTAGAAAAAGAGTAATTATATTTGGGGAACTATGTGGATGATAGTATTATAACTAGGGTTACCATACGCCCGGATTTCAAACTTACGTCCAGAATAATGTCCAGATTTAGGCCAGTGAATGTGGCGAGAGAAAAATTTGATTGTAATAAAGGGCGTTTTCACAAAAGAAACCGTCATTCTGCCAATGAAAGAAAATTCATTGTTCGCATCTATGGTTGATGAAAAAGTGGATTAGTTTCCTTATCCGTGCACCAGTTCAAACTGAAAATTAAGAGTTTGGGCTGTTTTGTTTGAATTCTCTTTTCCATTAATGAAATTTTGAATTACCGAACATTAATAAAATTTGTATATTCTTTTCATTCTGACGTCTTATTTTTCTCCTTCCTCAAACTCTGTGCTAGTGTTATGACAGAAGGTGGTTAGTAGGCAGCTTTTAGAATTTTATACTAAACTTTCTACCCCTTCCCCCACCCCAACGTATCCGGGTTTCAATCAAAAATATATATATATGGTATCTCTAACTATAACGGATCTAATATGAGAGATTTTACATAAAGGTTGCAAAAGTGCTTATCTTGTAAAGAATTCCAAAGCACAGTATATGCTCAGCAGAAGTCATAATTTAAATTTTGCTCATAGAGAAATTTCAAAATAATCTCTGCAAATTCATTTTTTGTTACTTAAAAAGGCATAAATAATATTTTTGCAAGTTCTGTAATGTGCTGGGATATATTAAAAATGCCTCTCCGATATCTTACTCCAAAATCGCTGTCGCTTCGAAAGTGTCAGATATGAAGTATCACAATTTTCTCTAGCTTCGAATATTCTTTATGAATGTACTATTGACGTGAAAAAGAAATCCTAAATCCAATCAATCAAAATTAAATTTCATTTGAATTTTTATAAGTTTTGTTATTTGGTATGACATATTGAATGAGTAAATATTGCGAGCCAGATATTTCAAAACACTAACATAGATATCGGTATACAAATTCACATTTAGAAGGCCTTTTGAAATTTTTTGAAAAGTATCATGCATCGGGATTAATATCTTCTTTTAATAACTGCAAAGTAAATAGTGGAAGAGTTAGTCAAAAATGATACCTGAATGTAAAAATAAAAAACGTAATGAAAAAAAACACACTTCTGATTTTAAGTTAATCATCAGCTATTTCATCTGTCAAAGAATATTTTAAAATTAAATTTTTTCTAGTCATAATTTATAGTAGAATTTTTTTCTTTTAAGAATAGATTCGGAATTTATCACGAATATGAGACATCATATGAATTTTTATATAATTTGGATAATATTCACAAACTGTCTGAAAAAACAGACTTAAATACCACTTCGCAATACAAAATAAATTGAATTGATTTATTTAATGAAATGAAAATTTGTCGTTGGGTTTTGCATAAAAGGGCCACAATATTATAATATATATTTAAAAAAATAATTTATCTGAACTGTATTCAAATTCAAATAACGTTTTTTAAAAATTTTTTTATTATTTATATAAAGTTAACGTTTTAATCACCTTCAAAATCGTTCATAAATCAAATAATTTAATTATTTATCATTTTCGCGTATTCCTTAAGTCCTTTATATACCAATTTGTACAATGTAATAAATAATATTAACTTGCATTTGAAATAAAATCATTAAGAGTTGTTACATCTATGTATTGTACTTATTGATTTAAAAGGCGAAAAATAAGCCTTTTAACTGACCTGGTATACCGTACCAAAAGCCGCTATAATCTAATCTAACAAAGCATCTGCATTTAACTGAAGATTTCACCTGCTGCTTAGCAAGATGGTATTGTTTATTTGAATAAAATTTAATAAATAATTTAACAGACATTTAATGATGTCACAAGATATGCTTGAGACAGTGGTAGGATTGGCATGTTCTAGCGGCACGGTATTTGCCTGACCGGAGTATTTACAACCTCATAGGCACTGTTACTGTCCTATATTCCAGGTCTAAAAATAACCTATTCATATACTTACTTATGTTATTGATAAGAAAGACTATAAATAAAGTTCCGTGCCAGCACAAAATAAAATCATAGCCCCCCCCCCCCCCTGCAGTACGCCTACGATCAGTGTTCGGCATAATATTGAATTGTTTAATTGATCCTTCTAAATTATAAGGTTTTTTAAGGTCAACCAACAGTATTATAAGGAGCAGCTAAGCATCTCAAAATTGAGTACAGTCGTGGGAAAAGAAGAAGAAAAAAGTAGTCACCCAATATTATTTTGCCAGTTTTCATCCTATATTGAAAACAAAAGGTCCCATTCTCCAGGAAATAATGTATGCTAAAGGATTTCATGGTAACAAATTTCATAAGGGGTAATCTACATATTTATAATTGCACATTGGGACGATTAAAGTTATTTGTCCTAGATAAACCCGAAGATCCTGGCTGTTGAAACGAAGCTTTTGGATGATATTTTCTAAACCCATAAACCCAATGCTACAGAATTTTCTTTCTTAGAATCTGGCATCTTTTTTTTAATATTTAATATTGCAAATTCATGCACTAATCTTCTTGTTACTTTCAATGAATGTCCATTGTGCGTTCTAGCAGCATCTATTATGAGTTTCCAACATTTCTTCTTTCTTGGAAAATATCTGTGTTTTGGCATAGTTTAGGGAAAACTAAATGGATGGTTTCTTATAACTCTGTAATTCTATTAATTTAGATTCTTTATATTTTTTCGTATAACGTATGAGTGTTCTTTTTTCAGACTGAACGAAAAGATTTATTGCCTTCCTCAACACTTTTTATAGTCTGCACCATAACTTTATGGGGAGAAGTTCCTCCATTACATTTCCTAAGCTGTTTTCTTGGCATGTCTAATGTAAATATGAAAGATAAAACTTAATATGTCCTTTTTATGTGATAGTGAAATCTGAAGTTAAACATCTGCTTTGTAATATAAGAATTAGGCTAAATAGGTATACCTATGTTATTGATGAAATGATGGTTTAAATTTTTCCATGTGTACTTTACATCATCTGTAGAAATGTTCTAATGTGACAATACTACTATTTAAAATTAATTTTATCTCATTTTACGCTTAATTTATGTATAATATCCATAGATACAAACTAATTAGGTGTACTATTTTCAGAGGCGGACCGAGGCCAGGGCAAACCGGGAAACTGCCTGTGGCGCCAAATTCCGGGTGGCGCCAAAGCTGGAACGTAAAGGGGAGAAAAAAATGGTTTGATTGACATAAGAGCTCCGGCGAAATCGGCAAAAATGTTCCTTTCATTTTGGCGACCCCTCTTCAGTTTTTCGTAAAGGCGCTCGGCTCAAAAGCCTAGACAGGTCTCAAAATCTGTTCCACGAACATTAGGCCATAAAATTTGGTGGATCATTCACAGGTCTGACTGCACCCACGGGCAACCCGATTCTAGGGGATCGGGTTGACCATAGGTGTGGTCCTGTCGACTGTGTCCCCTCCTTTACCCGCTTTCAAAACGGGCCCTCCCTGCCCTAATTTCCCTAGAATGACTTCCTCCCACACTCTCCCTTCTTCATTTCGATGTTTTTCCTTTGGTCCAAGAGACTCGTTTCCCCTAACCGACTATTGTATTTCAGTTTTATGGCATAGTGGGCCGAAAAAATATTAAACCGGATAAAAATGTAACTTTTCCCCTGGTTTACGCCATTGTAAGGTCTTAGCACAGTGGTACTGGGGTCTGATAAGACATCACAAGACACAACAATACAGGATATTAATTTTAATTAAGAATTCTTGATAAGGAAATTTTTACTAGAAATGTTCATAAATAAAATCATTCAAATAATCTGCCTAATTCAGGATGAGATAGCGAGAGTCAAAAGTTCATAACTGGATTCGATCGCAGTTATAAGTGTGAGTCTACTCGTAAGTTATCGATTAGCAATACTGATAAAGTTTAGTCAAAGTTCAACTCAGGGCGAGTTCAAAGTCCGATGGCCGGAAATAGAAATTCGAGGGATTCTACTGCTCAAATTGACGAAATAACTTCCAAAGAGTTATGTGGATTACCAAGGTAGGCAATTGGCAGTGAGGTATTGCACGCTCGCTGTGCGAGAACAATTCCGAAGAATTCTAAGATACTTTTCCAGCTCTCTAAGAGCTTATCCAGCTAAGGGTTGGCTTTCGATTTTTACGGGGACTAGGCGCCCGTACAAGTACAGAATCGAGCTGAGACCTGACTTCAAATATCATCGATCTCGAGAATCAAGATCCGAATCGGAATCAAACTCCGAATTCGACCCAGTCTCAATCTCCTCGTCTCGAGTCTCCTTTCGTCTTCCAAACTTCAACTTAAAAACCCCTTTGACCACCCCCTCTGAGGGGGTGGTCAAAAGTTACGTGTTCGTGATTTGTCCGGTGGTTGACTGCGGTCACCAACCGCAACCCACAGCTTCTTTTCCCTTTTCATCATTCGCAGAGGGTTAAACTTCAAAGGGCCACTTTGTCGGCAAGTCAAAATGTCGCCGCACCCCGGGAGGTCCGACGGGCGCGTGTGCTTTCAAGAAGTTGCGTCAGCCAGGACGTGATTTACGATTCAAGCTAACTTCGCGGCTACTTTCTCTTCTAGCTTTCGGCGAGTTCGTTGGAGGTCTTCTCTCCTGGGAATTTGCGGGCTCTGGGACCTCACACCATTTCTCATCGGATTCTTATTTTGACGAAACGTTTTGGCACACTGTGTTGAAAGAAAAACTGATGAACGTTTTATTTTTATTCTGAGTAACGTTATACCTATAAGTGCTGTGTATTTCGCAAAAATATCTGGAAAAAAGAAGCAATCTCGTACGTTTTATAAGAAAAGAAAGGCACGGATAGCAGGCGTCTATTTTGAAAAAAATTCATCAAAGCAGAAATTATTGAATCCAGAGAAGGTCTGTCAACAACAGTTGAAGGCAGATCTTTAACTTACAATATAACTTATTGTTCGAATCAAGAACAAAAAGTTCCTGTGAATTCAACACCACAGGTAATTTTGTTATAATGAATCTGGTATGTTATTTTAAAATTTTCAGAATTAAATATCTATTTGAAAAATATAAATTTTCGATATTGTAGAGATAATGTAGTCCCGACAACTATGCCAGAAATTAAACAGAGATACTAATGAAGACTGTGCAAAAACTTTAGCCTTTATTGAAAATAAACTTGCAGAGGATGCAAACACATCCTTTATTGAAGAAAAATCTGTCAAAGGTAGGAACCCTCCAAAACAAGGGGTGAAGCGTGTTAATGGAGATCTGTTACCAACAAAGGCCACACAAATAAAAAAAAAACGAAAGAAAACCACTTTAACAATTAAGGAAATGTTTCAAAGGGTTTCAAATAACAATAATGCTAAAAGAATCTGTCATTGTAACTGTACAATTACTAGACCCCTCTCACTTTATAAGGTGCAAAATCATTGTGCTGCTACTTTTGAAAAAATGTATAAAAATAAAAGAAATAAAACAGAATTCAGTATATGATGCATTATTAAAATTTATAAAGAGCTAATACATTTTACACAATTGCATGAAGCAAAAGAAATTATTTGTCCTTATCTTTATTTATTTTTTGAGCTAGCTTTTATCAAAAGGCTATTAAATTCTTCTCAGACTTCTTTTGGGTGAATGTTGCATCTCAGTGATGTACAGGTGGTAAATATGTTTTAAAGTCTAATTTTGTATTTGAAAATGCCCCTGAGGATGTATTCAACTTGTTTGTTAACTTTTAATGTGAATGATTTAATAATTTAACATTATTTTTCTTATTTATACGTACTGAACTATAAATAATTAAGTTATTAATTATTATAGTGTAATATTTTCTTCATGTTGCATGTTTTGATGTTTTACTTCTTTCGTGTATAAATTATGATGCAAATTTTTTGCTCGCGTATGATTTCAGTCTTTTTGCTTTTTTGCCAATCTCATCCTGTATATATTACTGAGCAGAAATCGAGCAGTGCGAATGGGTTAAGTTATATCAAAAGTTGTGTTGGTTTTGTTGGAACATTTTTGTACGCCTTCTTTATGATTATTCAAAAGAACTTAACTCATATGATTTTGGTAAGCTAGATAAGCATTATTTAACAAGTTGACTCATTTACCAGGATCAAGTGCGAGAGCATGCAAAGTTATACAGTTACTTGAACCAGAAGCAGTAGAACATTTGAAAGCGTCTTAAGTGATTGTGAAGAATCTAGCAATAAACAAGACGACAAAACTGGTTTGCAAACCGAAAATATAGACGACAGTACTGAGAGTAATAAGGCTTGTTGGATTTTAACATAAGCATTACTCTTGAAATAATAATATTCAAACTGTTTTTTGAAAAATCAAATTTGCATGTATAAAGTTCCCACTACATTTCTTCCAATCATCAGAAAATGCCAAACGTTAGAAGAAAACTTACAAAATTACAAATTATTTAACAGAAATTTTAATTTTTTGTTTCTTGATAAGTTTGTGATTTTAAAAAAATGTAACACGGCTAAAAAAAAAAAAGTAAAAGTTTCATATCGATAATCAAGATATATGGCCAGGGCCGGATTATCAAATAGGCAACTGCTATGGGCCCTGCAACTTTGGGAGGCCCCGATATTATTATTTTTTAAAAATTATTTTCAGGGCTTTCATTTGATTTACAAGAAGTATGTTCTAGAACTTACTGAACTTAAAATCTAGTGTCGTTTAAATTCAGAACATTATTCTTGGAATACTTGTAATGTTTTCGAATTTATTAGCAGATCAATGGGTCACATTTCAACAGTCCTGGGATACTTTTTATTAGAATATTCAAATTGTATTAAAAAGTTTTGTAATTTTTTAACCATTTTATTTAAAATTACTTTTAAATTTCAATTTTTTATACTCGGGATTTAAAACATTTTTTAAAAAGATTACCGCGAAGAAATGTTTTATTTCAGTTTGTCATATTGTTTGCTGCTCAAACACTGCTTATTTAGATATTAAATTTAAATCAATAAAGTTATCTAGTTTTGGAAGTTGGGGTGGGAGCAAAAAACTTGCATTGAATATACTATCCTCCTAAGAGTAAAAGGCGTATCTCAATTTTTTTCAATCTCAGATTTTTCCTACTTGGTAATGTTTGTGAGCATGCCCGACGCTATTCCTAAGCAGTAAGGCTGTATCTTAATATAAAATAACAGAAAATTGTTAAAGAATTATGCGTTTCTTATAAAATTAACGCAGTGGATTTTTCTGACACTACCAGTAACTGTTGCTACTGACGAGAGATGTTTTCCGCGAAACTGAAAAAAACATATCTGCTATCTAGCACGTCGCAGGAGCGACTAGTTGGTTTGGCAACCATATCAATTGAACGGGACCTTCTGCAGAACACTGATATTGAGAATATTATGAAAGATTTTGCAGATAAAAAGGCAAGAAAAAGGATTATGTGAAGAGAATTTATAATATTGTGTAAAATAACATATTTTTAAAATTAATTTGTTCAATACATTATTTTAGTTTCTGTGAGACTTCCTTATATTCTTAAATACCTCTGAAATTAAAAAAAATCTGACCATAACATTATTAAGTCATATTTACAGGTAAAACATGTATATTTCTAAGTAAAATTTTGTTGGACATTTAAAATACAGACAATATAGAATTTTAAAAATACGTTGGTTGGGGGGGAGGGTGTTATCTTGCCCGGTTGGTAAAATTACCTCGGGCCGCCTCTGACTATTTTTAATCTTACTTTTTTCATTTAATTTTAGCTTAATATAGCTGTATATTTTGAAAAGTATAAGCATTAAAAATTGACTCAATGCCTATAAAATAAAAACAAGAAAAAATCTCAAATAAATAACCGAAAACCTTTGTATAATATTCTTTGATGTCTAATTTGGGTCAATACACAGATTACACTGAAAAAATATACAATACGTGATTCAGTGCTTAATTTATTCACTAAAAAGAAAATAATTCTTATATCACATCTAACTTTTAAAAGTATGTGGAGCACAAAGGCGGGGTACAATGCACCATGGTCCATTGTACCCCATGAAGAAGTTTGACAACAAGTAGATAAAAAAATAAGAAATTTTATATTCAATTATTTCGGCTGGTTGAATATAATAATGTATTATATTACTTTTCTATTTTGTTGGGCAATGTAATGCAACAAAAGTTATGTTTCACTGAAAATATTTACTCTTACCTATTAAAAATCACCAATCAAGAATAAAACAGCTAAATTGTTGGTTAGGCACATAGTTTTAAATTTGTTTAGTGCACTGCAGGCCAAATCTCTCTATGTGCCAAAATATGAAACATTTTAAAACGGGAAAAAAACCTAAATAATAGTGGCTGATCTATTATTGTCCTGATCTTTCCTATATCACATGAAGATGATTTATATACCATCTAAAAAATCTTTTTATTGATAGAGGTTTAAATGTCGTAGGTTCTTTTTCTCCAATTGTAACAAACATTTCAAAGACATATCTTAACAATGCTTTCTACCGTTGTAATTAAATTTAAACCCATTTATTGTTTCATCCTTTATTCAAGTCCTTTTGCCACTGTTAAAATTATAATAAAAAAATTGCTTCTTTGCACATTAACATTAAGGTTGAATTTTTGCTTCCGTGTCTATTTTGTAGCATGTACATGTTTCAGTATGTTTGCACAGCAGTCCAATGATATTAGTTAATAACTCTCTCTATGCGATGTTTTAGTTAATTTTCACAAATTTTTATATGATCCTAACGAGTGTGTAAAGTTATTTAAGGTTATTGAGTCCGATTCCTGACACAGGGAGAGGACCGAAAGAGAAAAAGAAAGAACACTATGCTTTTTTTCTGGTCAAGCGCACAAACGCTACATTCGTGCCAGGCAATTACAAATACGGAGACAAAAAGAAGATAGAGGTTTAACTACTGGACGAGGGGTCAGAGACACAGGAGAGAGTATGATCAAAAATCAGGATACTGCGGAAAACTGTTTCATGTTTAAATTCTTATAAGTACTTAGAATTGGAAATGGTGGGCAGAGAGTGAGCTCCAGTGAGCATGGAAGGCAACCCATGCTTGTTCCAGTGAAGGTCGAATGGTTCAAAGCTATGACAATATTCTATATTCGTAATCAGCACCCTCCCAAAACATATAGAAGCAAAAAATTACGACTCCAACAGAATTTGTTTTCAAAAAACTACCTAATGACTAACAGAAGGTGGAAGAAAATTCCATTCTTGGTATGCGCTATCCCTGTGCTACAAAAAGTACACATTTTGAATAGACTGTGACGTCCCAGCTAAAAAAAATCTGCAGAATTTTTTTTTTTTAAGATTTCTGCAGATTTTTTGAAGACAGAAAAAATCTGCATTTTTTCTTCAATTTAATCTGCATAAAATCTCCAAAAAAAATTTTATTATATTTTTCTCTAAATATTCTGCAGATTTTTTGAATACAGAAAAAATCTGCATTTTTTTCTTCAATTTAATCTGCAGAAAATCCGCAAAAAATTTCTTATTATATTTTTCTCTAAATATTCTGCAGATTTTTTAAGACAGCAAAAATTCTGCATTTTTTCTTGAATTTAATCTGCAGAAAATCTGCAAAAAAATTTATTTATATTTTTTTCTTTAAATATCCTGTAGATTTTGTAAGACTTTGCATTTTGTCTTCAATTCAATTTGCAGTTATTTAGCAGATTTTCACAAAATCATTAAACTTGACCAATATCTGTTGATTTTTTGAAGATTTAACTGCAATTTCGTAATATCTGCATTTCTCTAAATACATATTTTTCACCATATTCTCTAATATTGCAGCTTTATTTTCCTAAGGATATAAAACAAAATTAGAATATAATTATCATTATTGTTTAACTCTACAGCTGACATGAGTTTCAAAAAAATTTTCCAATCGAAAATTGTCTTAGGCACAAAATTTTTTAAATATGTCACTGAAAAAATGAATTCTAAATTAATCTTTAAAATAAATATTTTAAGTTTTACCATTTTAAACTTTTCCCCCATAATTTAATTAATTTCCAATTAGTTTCCAACTGTCTTTCTGACTAGCTATTTTCCTACAAAAAGAAGGGAAAAGCGCCCTTTGGATGGAGAGAAGGCTTACCAGAAAGATAGAAGGTGAAAACGAATTTATTGAAACAGAGAATCTAAATTATTGAACAAAAATATTACAAATCTCATCTGTTACTCACACATTTCTACAACTTTGAACTACGAATTCTGACCTTGGTTGATTTTTACATCACTAGATGGTGCCACGAGATGGCTATGGTGACGCTAAAACTTAAATAGATTAATTTTTTCTTATCTCGTGTTTCCCGCGCGGCGTAGTGGTTTGCGCTCTTGCCTGCGAAATATAGGAACGCGAGTTCGAATCCCGGACAGGATGAGTTTGAAGTTTTGTGGCATACAAGTAAGTTGAATCACAAATAAGATTAATAATTACGTTATAATTGAAATTAATAATTAAACGTTCACTGTAGAAAAATCTACCGAAAATATGAAGGTATTCGGAACGTATTTTTTTCAAATATTCTGCATTTTTTTTCTGCAGAAAATCTGAAGGTGTTTGGAACATGTTTTCTAGATTTTCTGCAGAAAATCTGAAAAAAACATGTTCCAAATACCTTCAGATTTTCTGCAGATTTTTTTAGCTGGGGTGATTGCAATGATTGCTAAAGAACAGTTTATAAACTGTTCTTGTTACTACTTCTGATAGAGCTACGGCGTGCAGTGCCACCTGTAGCCAATTCTAAAACTTCTGTATAAGATTTTTAAGAGTTTCAAAATAAACAAATCAATGGTTTCATTCTTCTAGCCATCTCCATTTCCGAGTTACAAAATCATGGAGTCCTTTGTGGGGCACCATGTTAGTGATTTCAAAAACGTGTGGTTATTTTGCTTGTAGGTTATTCAGAAATCTCATGGTTTTGAATTTCCTTTGGACTTGACGAATGCTCCTTCTATTCACCGCAACTCTGAAACGTTTAGAGATAGGACAGGGTTCCTACGGTTTTATGCTCGACATGGTTCCTTCTGTCTTCCCGTTTTGTTTGGTCCTATTCACCGTATATAATATCAACGGTGAAGAAACCTGACCAATCCGCAGCGGAAAATATATGTCAGGGTATACATTCCAAAATCAAATAATTCAGGATATAAATATGATAGGCATATGCAGTATGTCTCAGAGAAAGATCTTTATTATTCTAAACTTTAAGAACCATAATACAAATAGGTGAAGTGAAATCCAGTGAGCAGCAAAAGAATGAAGAAATCTTAACAAGTGTTTTTTTTTAAGTGCATTCCGTGTAGCTCTAAGTGAGCACATTTAGTAGCATGAAGAATGTCCTGTCTGCAATCAGTTTCCCACTAAGTGTTTTTAACACATTCCCTGTTCGACAAACTTCTGCATCCATGCAGAAATTGAAGGCACACTTGGTGGACTTCCATGACATTTTAGGCGAAACTCTCTTTTCACGTTTTTTGGTGCTTTTGTTTCTGAAAACCACTTTATATATACTCTATACCTCTCCCGGGAGAGGTCGCCCTTTTTCATTTCATATTACAGCTGCCAAGTAGTTAGCGCCATCTACCTTAGGCTATTTAGAGTAATAAAGTTCTTTTTCAGACACCCTTTATCACTGGGGGTGAACGTATAACCCGCGGGTCAAACACTGACCTACGAAGGCCATTTAAATGACCCAAGCTTAGATTTTTATTAGCTTATTTTTTTATATCATAAAAGAAAGAACAGAAACCCAAAATTAAGTATTACAATTTAATGTCGAATTGATATTAAAAAATATGTGGACGTTGGCTGACTGATTTTCTGTGCTATCACTGCACTGTCATAAACTTTGCCCACAAATTTGTTGCATCGCAGAACGGGGTCGTACCAGCTCGCAGTGTTCAACTAATTGGCATCCTTGACGTATTCGTCCAGAAGTGTTTAATAATTCAGCTTTATTATTATTTTCTTTTGCATATACGAAATATGCATATACTAAACGTTTTAATAATTTGAGACTAGCACTTTTGAACGATTTTACTCCGGAAAGGTGTGTCAGGCAGTAAGTAAGATGAGCGCATTTCCTGCATTCTTTGTTATGTCACGCTAAGTAAAATGTAAATATTTCCCTCTCCATTTTTCATTTTCCCCCTATTTTGGCGAAAATTAACTCCGCCTGGCACATGCGCAAAAGCGCAGGGGTTTTTGGAATCCGACAACATACAGTATATAGAATAGAGCCCGCAACACTTCTATAATATATAATTTGCAATTCATGGTATCACCCAGTTGATATGAATTTTTGACGTCGACCTTCTGCTCCTCACTTGCAAAAGTAAAAGTTGTAAAACAAAAAGAAACATATTTTTTTAAGAGTGTGCACTAAACAAACGGGCCAACTGTCAAGTTTTCCTGTCCCACAAATTTTCTTTTTTTTTTCAAATTATTGATATCCTTTTAACCACACTCTCCCTCCCCCTTTCCAAGTGTATGGCACCCACTTAGTGACCCACGGCGAATATTAAAAATATAATGAACAAAAAAAATGACCCAATTCTCAAAGAAGTTCCGACATCACAGCCCTAGACATGAATATCACAAATATATCCTGAATTATTTCAAATTATAAGACTTGTATTAGTTTTCTAGATTTTCAAAATCGAGTCATAATTTCACCTGTCGCTGCATTATATATACAAAATGATGACTGATGAAAAGAGGGTCTATACTCACAATTTTTTTTCTTTACAGGTACATATTTTCGGATCTTAATATACATGATCAATGTACATATTTCCCGAAATGAAGTAGCTGCGGAATTTAAAAGCAGAAAACAAACGTAAGGTCCTATTCGTAACTTTCTTCATCAAATACTTGCTTGTTGTGGTTTCTCAAATATTACATCGATTATTTCGCTGGTAAGAATGGAGAAGCAACTGAAATGCGTTCTGTTGTTGTCCCTCAAGGAAATGGCCGTCGTTCTGTGGAATGACTCGGATATTTTAGTTTCCATTTCAAAATTCCGATTGTATGGGTTCAATACCGAAAAAAGTAATAAAGAACGCCGAGAAATTATTGAAGATAAGATTAAAGATAAGGTGTTGAAACTTGAGTTATCCAAATCGCTTGCGAAGCAGATGTTAGACCTATTTGTTTTGAGATAAGAAAATGGAAAAAATTCCGCCAAGATTTTTTCTACGATTAACATAAAGAAATCAGTTTACCTGATTCAGTAAAACTCTGTTGGACTACAGCAGGAACGATTGATTGTAGAAAAACAGCTGAAGAACTCGTATGTTGTGATGAGTTAAATGTTTTGCACCGTTACGCAATATCTTGTTCCTATTGCTTGTTTGCTTACATTCCCCTTTTTTGGGAAGAACTCCCCGAAGACGATAAAGAGTTACTATACGAAGAAACTCCCACTTGTCCGGCTCTGCACTTTTGTTGGCTTCACACTCTTAAAGGCGAACAAACTAAGCTGGATCACTTGTTGAGAACAGAGGACGGAAATCTGACCACCTTTAATCAGTGGGCTTTTGAAGATTCAGTAGAAAACGGCAATAAAACAGCAGCTGAATATTTTTTTCTGAAGTTAACGCATGAAGAGAGAGAGGCTTCTTTAATCAGAACTACCCACTCTGTGCTAGCAAATACAAAACTGAGAATTTTACTAGAGAAAATATTTTCCGATCTCTTGTGTTATCTGCTATCCTTAATGACTCCCGAACAGCAGATGGAAACAATTGAGACGCGTCCTATCGACGTTTTGTTGTGTTTCTTCTATTTGTCCTGGCAAGATCTCTTTATGGAGAACGCAGGCCTCATCTAGACTTTTCTTCCTCAAAGTGGCTAAGGCAAGCTGCTATGGAAGGTGGAAAAAATAGATTTGAAACTTTGGATTTCTATTTTCCGAAATTGTTTCAGGAATTTTTTATTCAGAGTCCTCTGGAATTTAAAAAAAATATTTCGCAGGTCCAAAACTTGAGTCCAGCGTTATTTCTGCATACTCTTCTTTGTATTATTATTTCAGATTTGAAGATTCGGAATCTATCGAAGTAATCCTCAGAAATTTGGCTGCTGCAGAGAGAGTGAAACTTGTATTTGTTCTCATATTTTGGGACTTATTTTCACAAATGGGTTGGAGGGCAAATGGCAAATGGTGGAAGTGTGTCTGCGAGAGGCCGCGCTATCCAAGGAAGACGGGAAGAGACTGAAGGAGGCTTTTGCTGGAATCCTTGAAAGAAGTGGAAATGGGAAAAAGGTAGAAGGGATATTCAAAAGATTTTTCGAATTCCTCAATGAAACTGATGCGAGTGCTGATAAGCGAAAGAAAGGTCGGAAGCTCAAGCTTGAAAACTTATGTCCTGAATAATAAATATTGTCTTGTGCTCGAAGAATGGAGAACAACCAAAATATGTTTTCGTGGAGTTGTTGTGATGCTCACATATTTTGAAATTGTAATGAATTAATGTTATTTTTTCTGTATCTCAAATGCCTTTAAAATAATTGGAATATTGGCAACTTAATAAAATGTTGAGACTCATTTTAACTCCGAGTTATTTTTAATATTGAATGGAAGATAACAATTTTTTTGACTGTTTTTTCTTCTATTATTGTTAACTTGACTCTGCTGAGTGTAACTTCTTTTTAAACGACAATTATATAATTAAACTTGAATCCCCCTGCCACGGCTTAGCCCGTGAAATACTATCCGGTAAAGAAGAGGAAAACAACAATGCATTTCATTTTATGATATTGTAAATATTCACAATTGACTGTGGAACAGGCATTTTACTGGCCATGGACAAACCCCGGCTCCACGTCAGCCATTTAAATTCTACCCTTGATGTTTGTAAATGATCACGGCAGTCCTTATCTAGGAATCTGAGTATCAGTCTGGTCTATACAAATTCTCAGAATGAAGACAGTTTTCCCCTAGGGAACTTTTAATAATCCATATAATAGCTCTCCGTCTAAAATCTATAATATAAAAGAGCAAATTTTTTTAGTATGCATGAAATTCCATTTTTTTTTTCTTTAACTCTTAATACGCCCAGACTGTTTGACTTGATTTTTCCGATTTTGGCATAGTGATGGATTAGCACAAGAGGAGAGCTAACGGCTTAAATATGTTTTGAAAATTTGAATTACATTTAAGTAGTAAATTTGGGGGTATTTTCTTTTTTTCCCTTATTTTTATATTTCTTTGGATTTACGGAGTACTTTTTCGAATTCTTATCCGAAATCTTTAAACCCAGATGAAATTTTTTTGCTAACTTATATTAGAAAAGTTAGCTGAAGCATTCACCATATTTAGAATCGCAGAAACTTAGCCAATATACACGGCTCTAGGTCGACAAGAATCCAATTTGGAAAAAAAAATATGCAATGTCAAATTATTTTGTATATGCAACTTTTAAGTACAGTAAAAGTGCAATTTTAACCTCACGATCACGAGAGCGAATTGAATGGTAATAAATTGAGGAGAGGAAGCAAGCTAAATTATAATTAAAAATAATTATTTCAGTTTTTCTTAAAAAATTAATATATCGCATTCTTGATTTCATCATGTTATTTGCTTTAACTGCCAGAATGTTCCGCCGTTCTAATAAAACTATATTAGAACCTCTGGACAGTGGCGGCGACTCGAGGGACGGTCGCACTCCCCGCACATACACAAGACTTTTGCTGGATTTTTTTTTTTCATTTTAGCTGCTTAAAACTAGGATTTACTAAAAGCAATTGAGTTCAAGATAACTAGTTAATTTTGGAATTAAATTTTGTTGTCAACCCCCTATACTGCAGGGTTATTTCAGGTGTCTCTAAACTTTTTGTCACACAGTCGCCGCTACTGCCTCGGGAATCCGAATTAATTTGGATGTTCTGTTCGGATTTCTGGAAATTCGGATTATCCTTGAAATTCTGTAAAATACACATGATATACCAAATGCAGTCGAGTAATGATTTTGTGTACTCTATGAAAGAGAACGGAGAAAGGTAGCTGCGATTGGCATCGTCAAACAACACAGTTGGATTTTGTTTCCATTAATTAATTTACTATATTCATTCTTAAATACCAATTCAAATGCTTCTTTTATGATAGGAATAAACAGTAGCTTTGTTTCCGATTTCAAATTGTTATTTTCCTCCGTTTTTTAATAATTTTTTTCAAAAAATTAAAAAAAAAGATTTTTGAATTCCCGAGGTTCCACTGAATCTTAAAAAAATCACTTGGGTTGAATTAAAATAAAATGGAATGCACCTTCAACTGAGGAAAAAATAATCGCTTCCTTACCAATCTTACTCTAAATATATAGAGGGTTCAGAGTAAAAGTGGATCAAGTCCACGAGATTTATTCAAGTAAACAGACCTCTGATTTAATTAGCTGCATTTAAAGTAACAGTGTACTTCTAATTGTCCTTGCTGGCTTAGGGTTAGATGAAATTTAACAGTTACAACATTATAGAGATATTTGTCTTTATTGTTTAGAAAAATCGTTGCATCGTTACTGATTTTATCACTGAAAATAGAACAGGGTTTCTCAAACTATAGTACATGTACCACTAATGGTTCAATGCATAGTTTATTTGGTATAGTTTTTGCACAAAAGATAATTTCATTCACAAAAATAATTGAATAGTGTAGATTCAAAATGCTTAATGTTTGATTGTACACATTTCATTTAGACTGCATTGATTTTTAGTTGAAATGGTCCTTAAGGCAGTAACGTCGCGCAGGTTTTTTAGAGTTTAGAGGCCAGAACTGCAGTGCGATATTTGTTCCAAAAGAAGCACGATTTAGATCTCGCCACATTCTTGAACTACAGTAGATTATAGCACAATAATCTGATGCCACCACCAGTACTTAGATATCTGCCGAGGTCTTTTTCATCCTCTTCATGAACAATATAGAATGTGACTGAAACTTGGCTTCAGTTTTTCCAAGAAATAGGTCAAAGGAAGCACTCCTGCCGAATACATAAACTACAGGTTGAAGATGAAGTCGCTGGTTGAAACTGCAGGTTGGGGAGCGGACGTCAGACTTCCCGCGCCATCCGTCCAGTGCGAAAAAGGAAGGTTCAAACAAGAAAAATGTTATTAGCGCAGTTGTACAGTGAAGAAAACAGACAATGCAATGCAAGAAAGCACAGAAATAGTATAGAATTTGATTATTTTTCAAAGGAAAAAAAATGCCTTAAACTCGTTGACAGCAAGCGGCACACACAAGATATCTTTTATTGCATACTCTTAAATTATTAGAGATTTGGGCTCAGACCTTATAACGCACACGAACGAAAGATTTAAAAACGTTTCTAATGAAACAGTAGTGAGAGAATTCTCATACGTGATTGGTGGGAACACGAACGCGTTCATTCTAAAGGGCAATAAGATACATAAATGTGTAGCATATAAATGTTTATAATATTATCTTTGTTTTAATTAAATTTAGTGCAGTATCCACTGCACACGATTTTGTGAAGCTATCCTCTCCATATGTTATTATCTTTGTTTTAGGGAAAACTTAATGCAGCATCAATAGCAGACGATTTTGTTGATTTTTAAAGTTAACTTTACCAGATTGGCAACAAAAAAATTAATATTAAAAAAAATTTTATAGAATGAAGTTTTGAAAAGAAGTTGGTTGGAATAAAGAGTTTTAATTTTGAAGATGAATCTTTGTTTCGTCAACTGTTCTACAAACGAAACTTGGTAAGCGGGTCTTGATACGTCTGTAATCGAAGATTGGGCGTAATCTGTCTCTGGCAAGAGCGTTTCCTCGACCTTTCCTTTTCACCTGTTTGCGACTCCACACAAACAGAATTTTATTCATTCATGAAGCTGGTTGCATTTTACGCGAATGGGCAGACTGACAGGCAGCCAACCTTTTGGAGGATTTGGTGCAAAATTGGACCCAGGTCTATTAGTCTGATGGTGCGACAAATTTCATTCATCTAGCTCGTTGCGTATTTAAAATATTGTGTTTACACGGACACTTTACAAACTTTGACAAACTTTACGCATGTTCCGAAATTTGAAACAAATCTGCAAATTTTGTGTGAAGACCACATACCGAATTCCATCCGTCAAGCTCGTCCGTTTTTGAGTTATCGTGTTCACAGACAGACAGACAAACATCATTCCAACGAACGGGAGTGGTCTCCCCCAGACTTTCTCGTATACGCCCTGGTAGATGTGTCATCCCACAACTGCATAAAAATTACGGAATGGCACTTATATCACCATCGTATACAATATAAGATACAAAAGCAATAAGACGAAAGGGCGACAATACAGGAAGGAGTAAAATGCGCCAATTGGTCGCCAATATGCAATATGGCGCGTTTTATGTGTCATGGCATGACGTAGAAAACCGAATATGCATTTTCACGACAGATTAAAACCACAATTTGATACGGATCTACATTCTTGAGGATGAAAGAGTGCAACCAAATTTTATCCACCTAGTTATTTAAGTTTTTGTGTTATCGTTTTCACATGAACACGGACAGATATTTCCCCTCAGACGAATTTCGTCCAAAATTTGGTAGAGATCTACACATCTGGTGTAAAGGCCACATACCAAATTTCATCTGTCAAGCTCTAACCGGGTTTGAAGGATCGTGTTCACAGACAAATAGCCAGAATTCCTAAATTGTGTTTTTCGAAGACGGGGAAGTCTAAAACGGGGAAATTAATCAAAATCTCGAGTTTGAATTTTTTGACGATTACAATACTTTTTCTTTGTATTACAAGAAAGAAAAGCATTAACTTAACCTTCTCCTTGATCTTTTCTACACTGTGTTTTTGAAATAAGCCTAATTTTCTAAACCTTTTGAAGTTCTTGCTTTAATTACATCTCCGTGCATTCTAATCTGTCATTTCTGCACATTACTACTCTCACACTGAAGAATATATTGATCTTTCTGTAAAATTACAAACGATACGAGTGCTTCATTCACTTTTAAAGGGTTTTGTTTTCATTTTCATCCCACGGCGGCGGTGACATCCCGTTACTGTGCTCATGCATTGAGAGATTTCATGTATCCGTCACAGCCAATCGAGGCCTTTGGTGTATAAATACTCTCCGGTATCATCCCTTTCTATGACTGTGCTTTTGCCTATGTATTAAGTCTTCAAACATGAAGAAGTAAGAGACATGCAACAGAAAAGCGACTGTAATTTTTACGCGAAAGAAAAAAATTACCATGCACAGTAGAACCTCGATTAACCGAAGTGGGCGGGACCGGACCTCCTTCGGTAAATCGAAAATTCCGGATGAGAGAGAGTATTTAAAAATGGCCGTCAGGAGACCGCAGAAATTTTAACACCGGTTTTAAACATATAGAAAATAAATAAATGTGATGTTTTTAGTTATATTACTATAATTATAAACAATAAATTTGTTCAATAGATGTCAGACAAGTCAGAAAATGCAATGTAAATGTTTATATGACATACGATACGTACTTTAGATTGGCTTAAACGGAAGTTTGCTCTACCGTAAGCATGACTGACGTCGTTTAGCCGCTGTGTCCCGAAGTTGTTTCAGTTATATAAGTTCTGTAGAAACGGAGTCAGTCTGTTTCTCCAACCACATCAGTTCTTTAGCAAAGCATTCAAAAGCATCGTAGTTGCTTAGTTTAGAAGTTTCGATCTCCTCATCTTCATCACTTTCGCTGTTATCGTCATCGTTTCGGGGTTTTCGTACTTGGGCGATGATTTTGTCATCGATCATCAGTTGAAATCCTGCAACATCATCATCACAATCTAACGTCTTCCTCTTCGCAGTTCCCACAGCCTGGAATTTGTTTCAAAAATTCCTTTAATTCAGTCATGGTGACAGAGCCACTGTCAGTTGATTGGTTTACATTTTCGAGATAGGGCGCAAGCTTTCGCCAGGACAGTTTTAAGCTATGCTCTGGCACATTATATTACATTACACCACCTGCATCCCCGTGTTCAGAGCCATTTGGCTCCTTTCCGGTTTGGATGGATGGAGGTGAATTTAATTTTTTTAAGAAAGGACAAAAACAAGTAACAGTTACAAAAACAAATAAAAATGAAAAAGAAACATACACTAGACAGAACAACATGCAGAACAATAAAAACTATTAAAAAAAAAACGTAGAAAGAAAAAAAGTTATAAGTAGCGGGAAGTGTGTATCAATCTGTGTGGATGAGTGCTCAATTATTATCCTCTGCCATGAGATTATTCCCATCACATATGAAACGCATTAGGAGTCGAAGTCGGGTTCTTGAGAATGTTTTTCAACCACTGTAATTTAAGTGACACTGTAGGAAATGCCAGGAGAGGGTGAACCGACAATTTCTGACATAGTGCATTGGATCTCCTTTTTCTCCGCACCAGCAGTTCTCATGTGTTCGAAGATTGAAGGTGTAAGGGGAAAGGCCCGTGTCCTGTAACGAACATTATCTCTTCTCTATTCCATCCTACTGGCTTATTTGAGACCCTACGCACTATATCGTGTGTACTGCGGCCAGTTTCTCCGTTGTCATCCCAGATGCTTAAAGCAGCTGACTTAATCTCAGATTTCAGTATGCTCTGGCACAGACTCCCAAGCTTCGTTAATCATGTAGGCACAGTCTTTCAGAGTTAATGCTTTCCAAAATTGAACATGTAGCCTCCCCCTCATCGTCATCCCCTTCAAAAAGCAATTTGCTTAGGAGCTGTTTTCTACAACGCCGTTTCGATCACGCCCTGGGCCATCGGCTGACTCAATAACTACCAACGGAACAATTATAGATGTATTTTTACAATTGGAAAAAAAAATGAAAAAGTGACCTCCGAAAAAGCTGAAAGACCCAAATTTGATATTTTTTTCCTAAAAACAATAAAAAAAAAGAAACCAAGAAATATATATATAGAGAGAGAGATTTTCGGATAAAGTACTTTTTCTTTGGATAATTTTTAAAATTAGATTTATCAGAAGTGACGAATTAGGTCTTATTTAAATGCTTTATACTCCCACTCCCAAACATAATAACCTTTTAGATCTGCCAATTTTCTTTGGAACGGTGGTTTACCACTGTAGAGAGGTTTCGGTGTATTACATACCAGCCGGCCTCTTCGACTAGCTTGCTCGTCGGGAATATAAATTCAATTGAATCTCATGTGCATAATTTGATTTTCATAGTTCCCTTAAAAAGGCAATTTTAAACTTCAAATTGTTATAGACACTTCACCCGTGTTCTTTTAGTAGCTTTGCCTCTGTTCTCTTCATTGTCTACATGAACGTCCCCAATGGAGTCAAGTAACTGCATGTGTCATCTAACATCTAATTACACGTCGTCGATACCTTGCTTATTCCTTATGCAAAATACGCATTTGATTTCGGTATGAAAATGGCGCGACTCATTTTATGTCTTGTAGCATGCTAGATGGATTAAAACATGCTGAAAGAAAGAATTAAAACACAACAACCATAGTCACTGAGCTTACTAAATATGTTTACAAATATAATTATTACCTTAGAGGACTTCGTTTACAGATTTCACAGAAAAATTGATGAAACAAAAAAGAAAGTAAAATTCATTAGGACGTTGCTCTCAATATTGGAAGTGAAACAAGGAATTAAATATTATTTGTCTAAACACTGGCAACGATTTTAATCAGATTGCAACAATGAAAAGTATTGTTTTAAATTATGCCTAAAAATATTTTGACAAATTTATTAAAATTAGAGAAAAAAATACGGCAACTTCATTGATATCATTAAAAAGATGAGTTTTTAATTTTCAGATGGTGGCTGGTACTGATCAAAAATACTATTTTAAACTTGCACAATAAACGTGGAGCATTCTGATTTATTAGTTATGCTCGCAAAGTGAGATGAATTAGTAAAATCGGTCCCAATGTTGAGACTGGGAACACAGTCAAGTTTCCCCTTCCTAGAGAATGTACAATGAAGTAGTGTTTTTGCGATTTTTTCTCGAAAATGAAGAATTGAGAAGGAGAATCGACCATTGACGATATATCTAGGGTCGTTAGCTTTCATATAAAATAAAAAAAAATCGATCCAGTATTGAGGGGGGGAGCCTCTCAAGAGTTATCTCTTTGAGAATGTGCAGTGAAGTGGTGTTTTTCCGATAGCTCTCGAAAATGGAGGGTGATGAAGGATAGGCAATCTTCGATGACATTTCTAGGGCTTTTGATATGAAATAAAAATTGTCAAAGTCGGTCCATTGGTTGGGGCTGGGGATTTGTCCTTTGGTTTTTCAAATTATTTGAAATATATAGACTAGCCGCATTCAGCGACCGACTTTTCGTCCGTAATATTAATAGCCAGTAGCTTGCGACTTGGTGAAATAAAGTGGTGAATTGGCGGTTGTAGAGGCTGAGGGACTCTGACAAAGTTTTATTTTGCAATATATTTCGAAAATGGAAGGTGTTAGGAGAACATTCGTATGAAATAAAAATTATCGACATCGTACAGTGGTTAGTACTGAGTAACTGGTCCACTGGTTTTGCCAATTATTTTAAACTAGCCGCCTTCGGCGACTTGTTTGTTCGCCGGGAATATGATTTCAAATGAATCTTGCATCATTTTATTCATGGTTCTCTTAACAACGTAATTTTAAACTTCATATTGTGGTAGATATTTAATCTATGTTCTATTAGTGACCTTGGACCTCTTCTGTTCATTGTCTACATAAATGTTCCAAATGGGGTGAAATAACTGACTATGTCATGTAACCTCTAATTCCATGTTGTCTGCACTATCTTCACTTTCTTATTCCTCTTGAATCTGCATTTGATTTCAACATTAAAAAGACGTGGCACATTTTATGGCCAGGGGAGTGTTAGCTGGATTAAAACATGCTTAAAAAAATGAAAAGATAGCAACCAAATTCATTCAGGTTATTGGATATAATCCTTAACACACATAATATCTCAGAAAGCTTGGTTTACAGATTCCACAAAAATTTTCATGAAATAAAATATGAAAGCAAAATTTATTATGATATTACCTCAACTTTCAACAATGAAAGAGAAACACACAATTAAATATTTCTTTAAACAATAGAAACGGTTTGAATTGCGTTGCAACAATGAAAAGTATTGTTGTAAATTATGTCCAAAATATTTTTAAAATTTATTAAAATTAGAGGAAGTGTACAGCAACTTAATCGATACCATTGAAAAGGTAATTTTTTGAACTTTCAGATGGTGTAAAAATGATTTTCGCGCTGTAATATTTTCGGAAGTTATTAATGGAAAACGCCAAAATTTCGGTAAATTTTTAATTAATTAAAATTCTAAATAAGATTTTAAAGGGCTCAGAGGTACACATTCCCACCCTTCAAAGTTGGTTTGTGCCATATTTCGTAGCTCTAGGTTCAACGGTCTGCTCTGTAGAGAACCAATACACACACAAACATTCTCCTTTATTATTATTAGATATGCATTTATAGGTTAAAAAATTTTTAATAATTATTTTTACTTGCTTCGGCTATTATTTTATTTTGTTATAGTGTTATGAAATTTAGATAATAATCAGTAAATTTTTTTCCAATATTAGTGCGGAACTTTTCACTTCCTAAGAAATTTATGTTCATAATTCTTCATTTTCAATTATTACTTTTCTGTCGTTTAGTCAGACAATTCTTACTGCACCGACATTATAAAAATAGCTAATTATTCCAAATAATTAATTATTATAATCAAATTCGCTAATGAATACTTAATTAACTGTTATTTTGAAGTTACCTAAATTAGAAAAACTTTGCTTGCAAGTCGGAAAATTTCTGGCGCCGCCTGTGCTTAAAACAGCGTGGCTTTTCACTCTTTCCCACAAAAGTCAGCTTTACGCGATGTGAGCCAGAAGCATGGACACATCCCAGAATCGTCACACGATCCTTCATCTTTTTCCGGCCTGGAGCAACAGCTGCATTTTCTGCAGCCAAGGTTTTCGTTGGAAGTACTCTCCAATATATAGTACAGTTACATATTTGGTCTGCAGTTCATTTCTCCTACACAATAAAGTCCTGCAATTCGGCAACAAAGCTGTTTCCTGCTTCAATATCAGACGACAGTTTTTCTCCTACGATGATCAGCTGGCGATTCTTGAATTTTTCTAGCCAACCAATGCTTCCTCCGAGTTTAGAATTGAAATTCAGAGCTTTTTGTTGGATCATTATCCCGGATATTGGCACTCATTTTCAATAATGTTATATACTAAGTCGAAGCCTAATTTCTTATATTAAAATATTACTACTTTATTTTCAAGCCCAATATTGTGAAAAAAAAATGCTTACAACAAATGAGATTTAAAAACATTGTCTTTTTAAATAAGGCATTACCAGTATATACGAGGATAAGCCCTCTGAGAGAAAATTTTTATTCACGAATTCAGAAAGATACACAACGTTCCAAGGAACCGGTACATTCTACTTTTTAGAATAGGCATCATGGTTGTGGAAGCATTTATTCCATTGGTACAACGTATCGAAACCAGCATAAAAGAAATCAACGTCAAGGTTGTGGAGCCACGTGAAGACGGTTTGCTGAACTTCAGCAACGGTTAAGAAATACCGACGTTTTAGATATTCCTACAACGGTCCGAAGATAAGGAAATCACTTGGTGCGAGGACCGGCCTGTAGGAAGGTTGACCAAACAGCTCCCATTGGAAAAGTTGTACCAAATAACATGTAACTAAAGCCGCATGCGGTTGAGCGTTGTAGTGCCAAATCAAGATACCTGCCGAGAGCAGTCTCAGTCTTTCCCGGCGAATTGTTTGCGCAAATTTCTTACTTTAATCACCGTCCACGTCTTCATCTTCTAACTGCGACTCCGGTATACTACAGAAACACTACCTCCATCAACAGGCGACATTCGAACGCTCTGATTATATCATCTGTCTGGACAGGGAATTTAATTCGGATGGAGAATTTCTGTACCCGTCAGAGCCCTTGTTACCTCACTTTTTGAAACACCCTCGTGTATATAGAGCTTATTACTAAGAATACAGAACTTTTATGGAGGAATTTTCAGAAAAAGGAGACAAAACAAAGATGTATAAAAAGATATCTTTATTACAAAAATGAAAATGTCGTGACATAATATCCACAAACTGATTCCCAGAATAAAGTGGATGAAATCTTATAACGAACATTTACATTTCCCATAAAACAAAATACACACAGAGTCGAAAATATGCACACATAAAGCATTGATAAATATCACATACACAATAACTAAAATACCTCAAAAACAAAGTTATTTAACTGAAAAAAATAGTGTTATTATGTTGAATTATGGGATTCTGGTGAAAACATGGTTTTGATGTAAAAAGGGGGAAGAGGAGCTAGTTTCCTCTCTGCTAACAGTATACTACTTAATCTAGATTCCTTTTGTAGAGACAATCAAAACAGAAAATTTCTAACTCGCGACCAGCTACAATTGACGAGTAAAGAGCAGTAACGAAGTCTCGAAAATACCATTTGATATAATAAGTAACGATTGCAATTCGATCTGGCGATATTAATAGCAAAACTAAAGAAAAGCTAACAAAATTTTGACCATTTCTGATAATTTAGAACAGAGGTTCCCAACCTGTGGTACGCGTACCCCTGGGGTAGGCGAAGGGCCAGTTGGGGGTACGCGAAAGTGATCTTGCTGATGGCGGAAAGCGCAAAACATAAGAATATCCTAAAGTTTCATTTTCTCAAGTTCGCATGAAAAATAAAAGTGAAAACTGTAGGTGTCCGAAAGCCTCTTCAAAAAATAAGAAAAGGGAAGAAAAATATTAATGTCTAGTAATTGTGAGCTCTCATCATAAGTTAATGAGAAATGATTCCGATGCTGTTTTGATTCGCTTTGACGTTGTGAACTAATACTATATTAAAAATTACAATAAAAAGTAAAATCAATCCTACAAATTTTAATATATTTATTAAAGTCGCTTGACTCTTAAGCTAACCAAAGCCTTTGGCGTTATTAATAAAAACTTATGTGCTGGGGGAAGGTTGACGGGATATAACAATAGGGGCACTAGAAAATAAAAAGATTAATCAAGGGGTAGGCGAGTGAAAAAAGTTTGGGAACCGCTGATTTCGAAGATTCATATTTGTATTGATTATTCAGATATTTGAAGCTCCGCTGAATACAGTGAAAGCTGCGTAGCGCAACTTGCCTACAACGTTAACTTTGTTCAATCCAGATAGATTTTTTATTTACTCTATGTATTATGAACCTGCCAACAGCGATAATCACTTTTTAGATGCACCTGCATATAACGATAATTTTACCTATTTAGACAGTCCATGCTCCAGAATATAGACGAGGGGAGGGCTAGAAACTCGAATCTATTGCAGCAGAAAGATCAGAGGGCGCTACTGACTGAATATGCACTGGTGATAACCTGTCTATAATAATATTTTTTATAGGTCCATCCATCGTATCATTGATATAAATAGGTTTTACCATATTTTTATTTCTTCATGTAAATTAATAGTAATTCATAGTGATAAACAATTTTTGAACTTCCTTCTACTTTCTGATCTTCATGAGCAAAAATTTTCTCTCAAGAACATTTAAAATCTCTAAAGCATACACATTACTTTTAACAAAGTTGAAAGCCCAAGAGAGAATAAAAAAAATATAAAAAGGATTACTTTTTTTTACTAAACAAGCTATGAATCTAAAACAGATATATAATGATTTCATTTACGAGATAAAAAGTCAAAAATAAGTTATTGTGTAATAGACAATTTTCAGTCTATTAACTGTCTTTCATAAAAAAAAATAAACACTTTTCCAGTCTGCACCTTGTACAATTTTTGCATATTCAACAATTTCTTTCCTTAACCCGTACCACTTTTCTATGCAGAAAAAACTTTAATGCATATTTACAGAACTTACCACGGCTTCCATCCAGAGTGAGACAGTCAATGCGCTATCACAGAACGCCGTGTTGAAAATTCTTTAATACAGATAAGACACCGGCTTGGTACTAAACAACCTCATAAATAATGAACTGTACCCAACATAAATACCGAAAATTGAAAGAAGTATGATTAATTGAACAATAAAATAAATTTATACAAAAAGTGCTTGAGATATTAAAAATACAGTAGAATTATTATATAAAAGAAAATTAAGAATGATAAAATCCGATGATGAAAACCGCGGAAATGTGTTATGTCTGTTAATACTAAAAGTAAAAAAGTAACTCTTTCTAACTATGCATCTGGCATATGTATTGCATTACTAGAAGTGAAATAAATCAATGTTAATAGAATTACGTAGGCTATTATGCTGTAGATTAAAGGAAAATGTTGCATGCCGCAAGAAGTCAGCTTATGGCCCCTTTCACATTATGCGGTTTAACCGTTCCGGCGCAAAGTTGTTTATTTTTTTTGCCGTGCCATGTTTGCTTTCACACTTGACGATTTGCGCCGTCAGTATTTGAGTGCGGTTTCTAATTTCATAGCTGTTTCAGTGTGGATCGGAAGCAAATAGCAGCTATATGGTCTTGTAGCCATTAATCAAAAGAAAAGAGACTATAATCGTCTCGCATTTGGAAGAACAACATGCAGATGAATGGCTGTAGCATCTTTTGATGAATTCCACAACCGAATAAAAAATTATACTCTGCGGCAAAATACTAATATTTGGAACTGCATTCAACGACAAAAATGGTAGCTGTGACTCTGAAGTAACTGTGTTGTCTGTTAAATCATAGGTACGGGTGAAACGTCCTCCCTCTGCTGTGAGGCGAAAGAGGGGGTGCCAGCTCAGGTGTCGTCCTAGTCGTGTGACCGCGGTTCGAAATGACGAGGTCCATCGTAAAATAGCCCTCGTGTTTGTTCAAAACGGGACGTTAATATAACTAAGCAAAATCGAAAGTAACTGATACTTATTTTTAAATCTTAATCGTTTGTGTTTAAAACATAAAGTGTTATAGGCCCTTTTAACAACGAAAAAGCAATAGCGAAAGTGCGACTGTTTATTACTTAGCAAAAACTTATAGATTTTGTTTTTACCATAATTACATAAAATAAGTTCCTCCCTAGACATAGATTTTAAAGTTAGTGTAATTATTTTAAGCATTGCAAATGTATATATTAATAATATATTACGTAAATCGATTATACATAAGTTGTGGAACATGGATTTCATTTGCGCGCAGGATTTAAAAAAGCTAAGCAACCCATTGCAAACAAATGTTATGAAAATTCCCTTCGAAATATCACAGCTTAAGGGGTTTATTCTGGTACCCCCGGGTGGGTTGGGTTTGTCACCGTCCCAACCCAACCCAACCGGGGGGTACCAGAATAGACCACTTAAAATCATTTAACATGGCAAATAATCAGATATGCTTTAATCACTTTTTATGACGGTAAAATAGTATACCTTTTTCTTGAAAATTATATGTAAGATACCACGCATTGAAAAAAACTATAACGCAATGCTTTGATTTTGCATGTTTTTTCATTGTGTTTGTATAAACATAGCAGGGAAATTTCTGTTTGTTTGATGAACAATATTTTAAAAATTTCTGTGTGTAAGTATTTAAAGTATAAATCACCCACCAAACATCTCTTTATTTTGAGATGGGTTTTGACTATATCTTCTCAATTATTTAAAGTACACTCATGTGCAATATCATGATATATTCATGATTTAAATTTTCACATAAAATCATAAAAAAATCGGAAACTTTAATGGAATCTCCATAAAGAGTTCAAAATATTGAAGAATTCTATAAGACTGTCGGAATTACTTTTGAAAGGTAAAAAGTTTCTTGAAATTGCGACTTCAGAAATAAAACATATATATATTGTTATCTTAGAATTCAGTCATGATTATTATAGATACTGCTATCCACATTTTTATTAATTTACATGAAATAGTATATAATTCGTTTCCAATACCTTATACATGGCCGTCTTATCCAAAGGGCAAATTAGGCAAAAGAACAGGGGGCTATTGATCCAAGGGATCATAAAAACTTTCTATACTGATTTTGAAACAAAAAAATTATTTAATTGTAATTTTAAATATGTTATACAATTTTATATGTTATAATATGGTATAGAACCTAGTTAATAAAATAACCTAGGAGAATATAATGTTATGAAAACATTAAAATGCTCCTGAATTATTTTTTTAGGTAGGTATTTTGTTTGGGCAATAACACCCAGTTTCCTAATTAGGGTGCTTATGGAGCGGCAAACACTGTAAAATCTTAAGATGGCCCTGATCTTACACAATATAAAAATACATAAAATTCGTTAGCATTGGCATATTTCGAAATAAAATAAAATAGCTAAATTTTAAATAGGAAAAAATAACGAAAACATTAAAATATTACACAGTCAAAACTCAAATTAAATGAAAGTGCGTTCTATAATAACAATGAAATCATTTAAAAATGACAAAGACAATAGTAAAATTAAATTTTGAAGCATTCTATAAAAATAATGGAATCATTAATTAACTGCAAAAGCTTCGAGAAGGCAAAAAGAACAAGTGACCTTGTGAAAGTGAAGGACGGCAGCCGGATGAAATTCGCGGCAGTGTGAAAGCGTCAGCACATTTTCACACATTACTACTAAGACGAAGTCGTAGCGGCGCCGTTTTTTCCAGTCTCGCACGCGGATGGTTCAAACCTCAACAAACGGACTCAAACCGCGATCGGCTAGTGTGAAAGCTCCCACTCATTTCTTCAGTTGAACACCAAGAGGCGGCCTGATGCATTCTTGCCGTAATGGTTAAACCGTATAACGTGAAAGGGGCCTATCGAAATGGAATCTTCCTATTTTAAAATTTATTTTATTATTAATGTGATTTTATGTTTTGTAGAAATAATTTATTTAAAAATATCTTTAAACTGTATATGTCACCGTTTGGTATGTGTCATAAAATGTCAGTCAAAATTCTAACTAAATCTTACAGATGTATGGCTTATTTATTCTCAACACACGTCACATGAAAACAGTTTCTCTTTCGTATGCATACGTAAATGTGTTTTTCAAAATTCAATTCTGAGAAAACGCTTTATTACACACATCACAAGTAAATGATTTCTGTTTCACATGAGTCAATAAACGTGCTCTTAAATTTTGATGCTGAGAAAACGATTGACTACATAAATCGCATGCAAACGGTTTTTCTTTCGAATGCGTCCGTAAATATGTTTTTAAATGCGAGTTCATTGCAAATGCTTTACTGCAAATGCCGCGTGCAAATGGTTTCTCTTTCGTATGCGTCCTTAAATGTTATTTTAAACTCGACTGGTGTGAAAAAACTTGTGAAACTACACACACCACATGCAAACGGTTTCTTTTTCGTATACATACGTAAATGTCTTTTTAAATGCGACTTCTTAAAAAATTCTTTATTACACACGTCACATACATACATGCTTCTTTCGTATGCGCACGTAAATGTCTTTTTAAATTCGATTACTCAGAAAATGCTTTACTGTAAATATTGCATGCAAACGGCTTCTCTTTCGTATGCGTACGTAAATGTTTTTTTAAAATAGACATGTCAGAAAATGATTTACTGCAAACGGCTTCTTTTTCGTATGAGTATGTAAATGTCTTTTTAAATTCGACTTCTCAGAAAATGCTTTGCTGCAAATGTCGCATACAAACGGTTTCTCTTTCGTATGCGTCCGTAAATGTAATTTTATACTCGACTTGTGAGAAAATGCTTTACTGCAAATATCGCATGCAAACGGCTTCTCTTTCGTATGTGTACGTAAATGTTTTTTTAAACCCCACATCTCAGAAAATGCTTTACTGCAAACTTCGCATGCAAACGGTCTCTCTTTCGTATGAGTACGTAAATGAATTTTTAAACTAGACTTCTGAGAAAATGCTTTACTGCAAACTTCGCATGCAAATGGTTTCTCTTTCGTATGCGTCTGTAAATGTAATTTTATACTCAACTTGTGAGAAAATGCTTTATTGCAAATATCGCATGCAAACGGCTTCTCTTTCGTATGCGTACGTAAATGTGATTTCAAATGCGACTTCTGAGAAAATTCTCTATTACACACGTCACATGCAAACGGTTTCTCTTTCGAATGCGTACGTAAATGTGCTTTTAAATCCCACTTCCGAGAAAATCCTCTATTACACACGTCACATGCAAACGGCTTCTCTTTCGTATGCGTACGTAAATGTTTTTTTAAAATAGACATGTCAGAAAATGATTTACCGCAAACGTAGCATGCACACGGCTTCTTTTTCGTATGAGTATGTAAATGTCTTTTTAAATTCGACTTCTCAGAAAATGCTTTACTGCAAACGTCGCAAGCAAAAGGCTTCTCTTTCGTATGCGTACGTAAATGTATTTTTAATCTCGACTTCTCAGAAAATGCTTTGTTGCAAATATCGCATGCAAACGGTTTCTCTTTCGTATGCGTACGTAAATGTGTCTTTAAATTCGACTTCACAGAAAATGCTTTGCTGCAAATATCGCATGCAAACGGTTTCTCTTTCGTATGAGGGCGTAAATGCGTTTCTATATACGACTTATTAGAAAATCCTTTATTACATACGTCACATGCAAACGGTTTTTGTTTCGTATGAGTCAGTATATGTGCCTTTAAATTTCGCAGCTGAGAAAATTCTTGACTACACGCGTCGAAGGGGTATTGCTTTTCCATTGTGTAATAAGAAATTTCCTTTTAAAACAATTAGTTCTGAAAAATTCTAGTTCAATAGTCGCAAGCAAATACAAATTCTCCTTATTATCCGCGTGCAAATTAAATTTTAAAGCTTCATAGAAAGTTATTGCTTGCTATTTTTTGAGCATCTCCCTTTGCGCCAATCAAACGAGGCGTCTGAACTTGATTTAAACCATAAAAAATAGCAAGTTTCTTTGAAATCCACATCGACTGGAAAAATTGTTCTCTCCTATGTCGTGTTAGTGGATTCCGTCGGAGACACGTCGTATGTTACAGCCTAAACTTGCTGATCTTAGAAAGGTGTCACCTTTTAATCGTAATAATTTTCTGTCCGAAAGATGTGATGAATCTGTAGCCGTTTTCACTGGCAAGGCACACTTGAAAATTACACCATTCATCAAGGTTCCTCAGAGTGCATCTTCGGAATCTAAATAAGAAAAAATAATCAATACAATTTTTCTCTCAGAGCTATTGAAAATAGTTAAATTTATCCAATGATTATAATAAATATACACACACACACATAGCGATTTGAAATAGCGATATAAAGCCAAACGTATAGGACGATGAAAAATGAATGTTCCAGTTTTAAACGCCACATGTCCACAACAAAAAAAACTAACAGCTTATTTCTGTAAATAATTTTACTACGATGTTTTGTCTGAAGTTACCGAATTCACAACAGAAGGAGCGACATCCAGAGCAGCAATGACGCATGCGCTGAAAATGACAGAAAGAAGCAGCAGACCGTCGTGCCCGAGTTCAGTCTAGAGCAAGTAAGTAGGGCAGAAAAACGCGGTCGCAAATCGTAGTGCGTGCAGTCATGCGTTATGAACCGGCGCGTGGGACTAGTATTTTAGATATCCATCAACACCTACAGTGCGATTATGGAGACGACGTCAAGTCCCGTCAAATGGCTGGGTCAAAGAACAAAATCCCTCGAGTCAAAAGCCCTGCTTTCTCGGACATGCTCTCTACGCTAACACCATTTCCACACAGATCGGTCTTCATCTTCCACACTCTGCCTTTCTTCAGTAAACACCGAACACGAGCGCCCAACCATTTACGAGACATGACATCGTCTCCATAAACGCACTTTAGGCGTCAATGAAAATCTAAAATACTAGTCCCACACACTCATTCACAGCGCATGACAACATGCACTTCCTTTTGCGACCACGTTTTTCTGCCATACTAATTTTGGCTACACTTAAAGAGCCAATGGATAGCGCTTTAATTCGGGCACGGAGGTCTGCTGTTTCGCTGCCTTCTTCAGCACTCAGCGCATGCGCCATCGCTCCCTCTGCCGTTAATTCCGGAAAGGTCGTGTTTTGTTATGACAATGTGTTTTCTCACTTCGCATTACGTCTGTGAATAAATGACGAAATTACTTTCTGAAAGCGTCCATCGTAACGTTTAGAGCCTCAAACGCAGTTCTAAAGAGTTTAGTTGTATACTGTTTTCTGTTATGGGAGAGACTAGCAAAACTTATTTTAGCAGTTCTGAGACTTAACAGAGTAGCTGACTGAAATGTGGCGAATTCCTTTGCATATTTTATTACCATTCTATTGTATAACTAATTTAACTAGATGATATACCCGGCATTGCTCGGGATAAAAATATTTTCAAGTCTAAATACTTATAATATATTTAGCTTAAATAAATATAAAAAAAACTTTTTTATAAAAACGCTTTTACCAATGAATCAAAAAAGAAAATGATTTTTTCTCAAAAATCTGGAGGTCAAAACAAAACTTATAAAAGCATGAGGCGATGAAAACAAAAGAAGAAAGATTTTGAACCACAATGATTCTTATAAGAAACGAAATGTTATTAAACATTTATCATATAAAACATATTATAAAATGTGATTACAATTCTAATTTACTTACAGCTTTTCAACCTTCGACTCACGCTTTTCCGATTTTTGTTTGGACCCCCATATTTTTAAGAAAAAATTATCATTTTCTTTTTTAATGCATTGGTAAAAGCGGTTTTTTTTATATTTACTATTTTCAAGTTTTTAGTCTTAGAACTTAGAACAGAGTTAAATAAAAACCCGTTATTCGAAGCAGCAACTTTCGGTTTTCGTTTGACCACTCCCGTGTTATCTGACCTCCTCGGCCAGCAATTCAACCCCTCTCTTCCTTTTGTCTCCGGCTTTTGAACCATCTGGCACAAATCTAACAATCTTTCATGCTCCATTTTTTTCTTCCTCATCATTGCTTACGGCGACAACAGAAGCTCCTTCGCATCATGGATTTTATTATCACTATCAGAAGTAAAAAATTTTTCTCTTTAGTGTCTGTGCGCCTGATTGGAAAAAACAACATAGAGTGTTCCCTCCATTTCTCCTAAGGCTCTCTCTTTTCAGTAGTAACCGGACTCAATAACCTTGAATGAATCTGCACACTCATTGGGATTATCTCAAAAATTAAATGAAGCATCGCATACAGAGAGTAAATAACTCACATCATTGGCTTACTGAGCAAACAAATTGAAAGATGTTCACGCTATGGAATAAAAGTGGAAGCAAAACTTTTGCCTTCCTGTTAATATTCAACAACAGCAAGATTTTTTTTTATCATAACCTTAACAGTGGCAAAAACATGGGAATGAAGGATTTGATAAAACAATAAATCGGTTTGAATTTAATTACAATAATAGAAAGCACGGTTACAGATTGTATTTGAATTTAATTTCGAAATGTTTATTAAAATTGTGGGAAAAGAACGTATACCATTTAAATTTAGATCAATAAAAAGAAAATTTTCTGCTCTTTAAGATTGTATACAATATATATCATCTTCGTGCAATATATATTATAGAAGTTATTGGCCAAAAACTGAGAAAGCACCAAAAATTGGCTTAATTTTTGAAAATTGAAAAAAAAAGCAAAATTTACCTAGAGAAATAGACTCCAGAATGGCATACACAAATGTCATCTTCACACTATTCATCATTTAGGAAGATTTCTTGTGGCAGATACACACCTTTTTTTTCCGTTCCTTAATAAAAAATGTAATAATAAATTTTAATACAAAAAAATTAATATCAATAAAAGTATGCATGAAAGGAAGATGTAAGAATAATTTTTTTTGTTCGTTTGTTTTTGTTGATAAAATTACAGAAAACAATCCGTTAATAGCACGTGAAAATAGAGGTGACAAACATTTGTGTACATTCCAATCCCTAGCCCCTCTCTCCCATGATGCCCCAGATACAACAGGCCCTGGTTCCTAGCCCCCTACCCCCGATGCAGAAGCTATCCACATCCTGGACCATGTGGTGTCGTTTTTCAAAGAAAGATAAAATCGGTATTGTATTGTACAAGTTTTCTAAGGTACGTGGTAATGTGCCTGACAAATACCGGATGGCAAAATACTGGAGGAGCTATAAGCGGCTCGAAGGAGAGTAGTTAGACACTGCACATGTACCTCCTGCAGAGCAAGAGTAACGTTAATGGCTTGACAGACACTTTTGCTTTGCCCTTTCCCCTCAAATCGCAAATGTGCCGAACATTAACGACACTCTTGCTCTGCAGTAGGTAGGGAAAAGAAGGGTAAAACCGGGTAATTAAAGTTCGAAGGCTTGTTTGAACTAAAATATTCGCCACAGAGCTCTCAAACTTTAATAAAATATTCATTGTTTATCGGAGTGCAATATATCTTTCCAGAAAAGACACAGTTTCATTCTTTTTATCAATGACTTTAAAAAAAATGTCAAACTACCCGGTTTTACCCCACTTAAAACCGGGTACACATGTGAACGCTATGGAAAATAAGGAAAACTAGATTTTCAGTGGAAAAGTCTCAAAAGCCTTATCATTTCAATCGAAGGAATCTTCAATACTGACTGTCCCGGTCTTACACCAATTGGAGTACTCGGTTTTACCCCAAGTGCAGAGGTTATAACAATGTTATAGAACCACGCCAATTATTGGAATAAATCTTTATTGTTTGATAGGGTATGAATTCTTAGTAAACGTATAACAAGCTCGACTACATATAGTTTTTATAACTGTAATGATTTTTAAGTAAGGAGATTTTAAAATCGAACGAACATTAGAGAGTTGACGTTTTAAAACAAATAAACGTTCACAGATGCAGTGCATTCAACAGCTACAACACGCCACTATGACTGATCCTTTTTCTTGACTAGTAGAGTGCAATTCAGTATGTGTCTGCTAGATAGGAAAAATAATAGCGCCAGAATGCAGGGTACCCGGTTTTACCCCACTCTCCCTTATATGTGCAACGGTTACTATCACTGCACTTCCAGCTGCCAATCGATTTCTCTTGCGTTTTTCTGCTAATAGTTAGTCTGACACAAATCAGACATGTTAAGTGGGCCTATAAAGTTAAAATTATCGTTATAGACAGGCGCAGCTAAAAAGTGATTTTGCACCGAGGAATACATTTAATAAATAAGAATTCCGCCAGGACCAAAGAAAATATCGTGAGAGACAGGTTTATTGTTATTGACAGTATCGTTATACAGAGGTTTCTCTGTGTATAATGTTTTCTATGAATTTTGGGTCAGGGCAGAGGTCCATCTTGCACGCACGGACTTTCATAAAATATATAATAGAATTTCATCCATACTATTAGTGATAAATATTATGCTTAAACGATATGGGTTGGAATAACTTTTAACAAGGTAAATAGTCATAATATCTGTTAAGAAGGAGCTGGAAAAAATTCAGAAAAAAGAGATTTTTTCAAAATAATAAGGCAAAACTTGTTTAGATGCCTCAGAAATATCTTACAAAACCCAGATAGATGCATATAGGAGAAGTCAGGGCAAGATTGTGAATGGCTTATTTGAAGTTCGATAGCAAGTAGGGAGCCCCAACTTATTGATACTGCCAGCCGAAACTGTTACCTACACTGTTGCACACTAAAAAATTACGTAGTGAATCCACTGACGCCATTCCATTGTTTGGTATATTGTGTTTGCATTTTTTGCCTGGTGTGTTGTAATTTTCAAGACTATCAACGTAAGATCTAGGGGACTAACACCTAAGATATTCATACATGTCAACATTGGAAAGGTGGGTGTCTATAGCAGAAGCTCTACGAGGGCTGCAGACGCGCGCATGTACACACATGGAAACAGACTCGTGCCAAAATTTTGAATTTATGATCATTTATATATTTCATCATATTTTAAATAGTCACATATTTCTATTCTTTAAAAAAATATCTTATCTGGATAAATAATACATATATCACTATTATTAGAAGAATAAGAAATAATTATATGACATTTTTCAAACATGAAATGTACAAAAAAACATTTGGCCAAAGAATACAATTAAAACGACTATGATGAAGGTAGAAAAAGCTCGTTTCCGCAAAAACTGCGGAGAATCTGTAGCAGTTGGCATGTATAGATATTTGCTTATTCTTTGCTATGGATGGCTACTTCAGACAATACGATTTTCAAAATCACTATTTATTTTTATTGAATTTTTGTTAATCCAACCAAAAAGCCAAACAGTTTTAACAATGCCGATAAGGGTAAGTAGACGGCCTTGTTATCTTGCCCCAAGTGATTTTACTGCTTTCTTTTTGAAGAATATAAAAATCTTTTATTTATTTTGTTTAATTTTCTTGAGCTACGTGATCCAATATCTCTTCCACCAAATGTTGCAAGGTGTGAGAAAATATTTCAATAAGCTTGCCTATAAAAGAGAGGTCGATTCAGAAAGACACACAGAACATATATAAGAACGTTTAAAGCAGCAAATACAAGAGGCTAGAGTGCATAAAAGGAGTTATTAAAAGGAAATTGAAGTTTGATTCATATAAAAAGACCAAACTTCTGATACTCATGACATCAGTTCAAACTTCCAAAGAAAATATAATACAGTGTCTTGTGTGTTATAAGATCTATGTTGGCATCAGAAGATTAAATAGTGTTGCAAATGCCACACTTGGTCAATCAGACTCTTAATGAGGAAAATTGGTGTCTAATTTTGTAAATGTAAAATACTGGTTTTGAGTTATATTAATTTAGTAAGAGATCAAATTTTAACTAAAATAACCCTTTCATTACATATTAATCAAGGAAAAATTCTCAAAAACATTTAATTAATTAGTGTTCTGCCCTGACTTTTCTAAATATAAAAATGTATTGAACTTTCGTCATAATTTTCATCTTGAAAGTTGGCACTCTTGGTTTGCTTATTTTAAATGACAAAATAACTTTAATAATATTAAAATAATAACTTATTAACTTAAATACAACACAACAAAAGGTCAATCTAATAATACGAGACATATGCAAATATATCTTGTATATATTGTTACAAAGCTATAAAGTCGTTTCCCTGAGATGCTAATCTTGGCGACCACTTTGTCGATTTGGCGGTAAAGTTGGCGATTTTGGCGACAAAGAGAATTTTCTAGAAGGACCTCGAACTTTCAAGCTATTTCTACTGGTTTCATGAACTTTCTAGAGATTACGTCACTTCCTACGTAATGAAGTCACTTCCTGTTGAGAAGTATAAAGGCAAGCTCTCAAGCCAAGAAGAGTCAGTTGGATCTTGATCTACAAGCAAGCTGGTGAGCTAATAGGAAACCTTTGAGCGCTGTGTTGAGATTTAATGGTAATCTCTGTTGTGAATTTTTACAAGTGCTGTTTTAATACTTGTGTTACGTTTCTTTGTTTAGAATACCTGTAAAATAAAGAGCTTTATTTTTGTAATCCTGCTTATTGGACTGCATTCACGTACACCCACAAGACGATTTTGTCACATTTGGTGTCAGAAGTGGGATCCAGATTTTTCTGTCTATGGCTTGGACCAGAGCAATGGATGAAAAATTCGAGATGTTGCTAGCCATGCTGAAAGAGATGAAGGCTGGTCAAGAAGAGATGAAAGCCGGATTGGAAAAGAAAATGGAAGCTGGACAGGAGAGAATGGAGCAAGTTCAAGAAGAAATGAAAGATCTAATCCGAGCTGGCAAAGAAGAGATGAGAACTCACGTCGAAAGTCAAGTGGAAGGAATCAAGGATCACGTCGATGGATGCATAGGAAGAATGGAAGAGGAAGTCCAAGATGTGAAAGGAAAGATTGAAGAATTTGAAGGAGAGGTTCATATGAAGATCGAGGAAGTGAAAAGCGAAGTTCAAGAAAAGATGAGCAACCTAGAGAGAAGACTTAGTGATCTTGAAACTAGACCAAACAATTTTCCGGCAAATCCAGAATTCATGTATTCCCGGCCGACAGTTAAACCCTTGATATTCGACGGGCTAACATCATGGACAGTTTTAAGACTCAGTTTGACGTTGTGAGCTCTACAAATAGATGGACGGAATTTGTGAAAGTCAGTCAACTTGTCGCATCGCTCCGAGGATCAGCAGCGGAGGTTCTTCAAGGAATTCCAGCTGATACATTGACAGACTTAACGACCATCGAGAAAGCTTTGGAATCCAGATTTCGAGGCAGCCACCTGACGCAATTTTATAGAACCGAACTCAAGACAAGACGACAAAAGCCGCAAGAAAGCCTTCAAGTAATGGCCGCCGATGTGGAACGACTAATGAGCCTGGCGTACGCTGAGTGCCCTCTAGATGTTCGGGAAAGCCTAGCAGCTCAGTACTTCATCGACGCCATCAGGGACGAAGACACGCAGCATTCAACGAGGTTGATGGATGCCAAGGACTTGAAACCCGCTCTAGCCTATAGCATGAAATATGAGGCTGCGAGAACTGTGACGAAGACATCTAGACACGTCAGATCAATGGAGATTGAGGATAACAACAGTAGAGAACGGGATGATAAATTTGAATCTCTTTTTAACAGGCTGGAAAAATTATTAAACAGTAGTGTTGGTGGAAAGAAGAACACTCCTCAACGAAAATCGAACGTGACTTGCTGGAAGTGCAACAAGAAGGGGCACGTGCAGAGGGAGTGCCAGGCGATTACTTCGAACAGTCTTGCGGGGCGAAGGCTGCCTTCTCTGAATAGAGCCCCTGAAGAAGGACCGAGAGTCTCCTCGCTTAGCGGAAAGAAAAATGGACTCAACTTAGAAGGATCTATTTTTGGAATCCAGTGTTTGATGTTAGTGGATACAGGTGCAAATGTCACTCTTTTAAGAACGGACCTGGCACAAAAATTGAAGGAACAGCTTATTTACACGGCTCCTAACATTTCTTTAGACTGCTACTGGTGAAAAAACAGAAATACGAGGCAAACTGGATGCATCCCTTGAATGTGGCTCAAAAAAATTTCATCACAGAATCTACGTAGCTGACATCACCGATCCCTGTATTCTGGGCCTGGATTTCCTTCAAAAATTTAACTTTACAGTAGACCTGGAGTAGAACGAGATAAGGACAGGAGGAGAGGAAATTCCTCTGTTTTCAGCCAGTGTACAGCATTCAAAGTCGTGCTCCGTATTGGCCAAAAAGAGAACTATAATACCAGCAAGATCAGAATGTCTTATCCAGGGAGTTCCTGGACAGTTCAGATATGCCGTAACGGGCTTTCCTAGCCAAGCCTCCCCGAAAGGTGTTCTTGTGGCGGCCACACTCGTTGATTTGGAAATGGAAGCCATTCCCATTCGAGTTCTGAATTTAAACAATAAACCCAAGATTCTGGGCAAAGGAGATGTTATTGCGACCTGTGAACCAGTGGTGGATATCGTCGTTCGTCCTCAAGAATTTTCTGGAGCACAACATCTACCGTCAACCTTGGAGAATTTTCGACGAACAGCAGTAAGGAAATTAATTAATGAATTTCAGAACCTGTTTTCGACCTGTGACGCTGATGTCGGCCATTGCAATATTACACAACATAGAATTAATACAGGTGACCATCCACCAATCAAGCAATACCCAAGACGTTTGCCTCTTGCAAGGAAATAAGAAGCAGATCATCTAGTTAAAGAAATGGTTGACAATGGGATAATTGAGGAATCATCAGGCCCTTGGGCTTCGCCTATTGTGCTTGTTAAAAGGAAAGATGGATCAACACGATTCTGTGTTGATTACAGGAAACTGAACGAAATTACGAAGAGGGACAATTATCCCCTACCACGAATAGACGACACCCTGGATGCTTTGAATGGATGTCAGTGGTTTACGACACTGGATTTGAAAAGTGGATACTGGCAAATTGAGATCTGACCTGAAGATAGAGAGAAGACAGCCTTCACCACCGGACAAGGTCTTTGGCAATTTTAGGTAATGCCTTTCGGACTTTGCAACGCCCCAACAACATTTGAAAGACTGATGGAGACAGTATTACGTGGACTATCGTCTGAAGCCTGCTTAGTGTATCTAGATGGCATTATAATAGTAGGGCGAACATTTGAAGAACATCTAAATAACCTTCGTAAAGTATTCCAGAGGCTACAAAAAGCCAACCTAAAATTAAGTCCTAAGAAATGCAGGTTTTTCCAAAAGGAGGTTACTTACCTCGGACACGTTATTTCAGCAGAAGGAGTTAAAACCGATCCAGAGAAAATTAAGGAAGTAGTTGATTGGCCTCGTCCAGAGACGGTACACGATCTCCGAAGTTTCCTTGGACTGTGCACCTACTATCGTCGTTTTGAGAAAAATTTCTCCACAATAGCAAGACCTCTACATAAATTAACTGAAGCTAAATCAAATTTTAATTGGACAGAAGAATGTGAGAAATCTTTCAATAGTTTAAAGCAGGCTTTGACATCTTCTCCTATTTTGACCTACCCCCGGACTGACAAAGATTTCATTTTGGATACGGATGCTAGTAATGAAGGAATAGGAGCCGTGCTGTCCCAGAATATTGGAAACGAAGAACGTGTCATCGCTTATTTCAGAAAGAGCTTGGGTAAGCCAGAAAAAAATTATTGTGTCACACGTAAAGAATTACTGGCCATTGTTAAATCTATAGAGCATTTCCATCACTACCTCTATGGACGGAAATTTCTGCGAATTGATCATGCTTCCTTAAGATGGCTTTTGAATTTTAAGGAACCTGAGGGACAGATAGCTCGCTGGATCCAAAGACTTCAGGAGTATGATTTCGAAATCCAGCATCGCAAAGGGATCTCTCACGGAAACGCAGATGCCCTCTCTCGAAGACCCTGTACAGAAAGCTGCAAACATTGTACGAATGCCGAGAAAAAGTTCGGAATGGAGATAGATATTTCCGTGAAAGTTTTAACAACGACATCTGTAGATCCCTGGTCTTCATGTGAGATTCAAAAGGCACAGCTAGAAGATCCTAATATTAAACCGATTTTGGAGAAGAAACTAAATTCGGCAGATCGACCATCTTGGCAAGAAATTGCTCCGGAGAGTCCTGCAACGAAACGATACTGGGCTCTTTGGGACTCCTTACATCTTAAGGACGATGTTCTATACCGTAGGTGGGAGAGTGATAATGAAGCTCCTGTCGATGGCAACTAATTCTCCCAAAAGAGTAGAATTCCAGAAGTGCTGCGAGAGACTCATGACAGCGCAAGTGGAGGGCATTTTGGAGTCATGAAAACTTTAAGCAAAACACGAGAGCGATTTTATTGGGATCGACTTCGTGCCGACGTTGAAAAATGGTGTAGAGAATATCACGCTTGCGGAGCCCGAAAAGGACCTAAAACAAGGACTAAAGGTCGCTTGCAACGCTATAATGTGGGAGCACCATTCGAAAGAATGGCTTTGGATATCCTAGGACCTTTTCTTGTAACAACAAAAGGCAATCGATATGTCCTAGTATTAATGGACTATTTTACCAAGTGGCCTGAAGCAATTCCCATTCCAGACCAGGAAGCCTCGACTATAGCTGAAGAACTCGTACGAAGCTGGATTTCATGTTATGGCGTGACTATGATATTGCATTCGGATCAAGGTACAAATTTTAATTCTGCCCTCTTTACTGAGCTTTGCAAACTTTTGGGAATTCTGAAAACCCGAACAACCGCGTTGCATCCCGAGTCCGATGGCATGGTCGAGAGATTTAATCGAACGATTTTGAATCATCTGTCTTTATTTGTTTCGAGGAACCAGACAGATTGGGATATACTTATGCCACTCTTTCTCTTGGCTTATAGGAGCGCGGAACATGAGGTTACCGGGTTGACTCCAGCGGAAATGCTTTTTGGTCGAAAGCTACGTTTGCCCTGTGATATTCTCTTTGGACGACCGAGTGAAACGCCTTCCTCGCCGATTGAATACATGAAAAATTTGGAGGCACGTTTGGAAAACGTGCATGCGTTTGCCAGAGAGCGAATTAAACTGGCCAGCGAACGAATGAAAACTCGTTACGACTCCAGAGCAACAAACCACCATTTTAAGGAGGGAGATTTAGTCTGGATGTATAACCCGAAGCGACGAAGAGGCCTGAGTCCCAAGTTACAACAGAACTGGGAAGGACCATATACTGTTGTCAAGAAACTGAACGATGTTGTCTACAAAGTACAGAGGTCGCCCAACGCCAAGCCAAGAGTCATCCATATAAATCGGCTAGTTCCATACAGGGCCACTGATCATAGTTTTAAGTAATGAGACTGCCGGGACGTGCAGTCTTTGAAGAGGGGAGCAATGTTACAAAGCCATAAAGTCGTTTCCCTGAGATGCTAATCTCGGCGGCCTTAGAGAAAAATATGGCGACCATTTTGTCGATTTGGCAGGTAAAGTTGGCGACAAAGAGAATTTTCTAGAAGGACCTCGAACTTTCAAGCTATTTCTACTGGTTTCATGAACTTTCTAGAGATTA